>PVKB01004293.1:0-149540 GCA_004027205.1 Ctenodactylus gundi | reverse complement strand
TCTCTCTCTCTCTCTCTCTCTCTCTCTCTCTCTCTCTCTCTCTCTCTCTACCTGGTGTATTCTTCAACTTACATTGTCCTAATCATGCTTCCTTTTTTTTTTATCACTGACATTTCTTTTTGCTTAACCAGAATTAGTAGCACAGTAAAACTCTAAACTCATTAAGTAAAATTCCTTTTTTTTTTTTAAGCCTTCCATCTTCTGTTCAGTACTTTCCAATCCTTCTGCCACTTTGGACTCTTGTCATTTGTCCTCTAATAGGTAATCTGTCTCAAAAGAAATTTTCAACCAAATTATACTCATGTAACATGTGACTTTTTTGCTTTACATAAACATTTATAACTTCTTTGTTTCCAATATCAGATATTCTCATATGGAATATTTGATTACAAATTTTTGTCTAAATATGTAAACATTTTCTGTTGAATGTCACTAAATCTTTTTTTCTTAATGGTTCCTAAAGCCCTGAACATCTGGAAATCTAAGGTTAGAATTTAGAGGCCAACTAATGAGTGGCCTTACCTTAGAGGGGGTTACTACTACCCCATATTTGGAAGAATGTGTTCTTGTTTTTTCTTCTTTTTTGTATGTGGGTATACATATATATGTGAAACTTTGTTTTATTATTGTCTAGCTAATAAAACCCAGTCCGTTCCTCTTGAAGCTGTATTTCCTACCTCTACACCTCCCATCTGAGTTCTGTGAGATGACAGTCAAGGAGATGATTTCTTGAAATCTTAGTGATTGGTGTGTTCTGCCTATGGTATATCTCACCTCACTGGTTTGATTTGGTGTTGATGTTCTGCTGCTTGTCTCAGTCACAGGAAGGTGGCAGTGCCAGAGAAAGCAGAATTTGACATCAGAGCACAACTTGGTAGCTCCTTATCTTACTGAGTCTCAATATCCTAATAATAACAGCATGTGTTTCTTAGAGGTCTTACATTTTAAAAACCAAGTGATCAGGCTAGCGCATAGTTCAGTAATTACAGGGTTTGCTTAGAAAACTTTAGGCTCAAGGTTTGATTCC
Organism: Ctenodactylus gundi; assembly: GCA_004027205.1. Lineage (NCBI taxonomy): Eukaryota > Metazoa > Chordata > Mammalia > Rodentia > Ctenodactylidae > Ctenodactylus > Ctenodactylus gundi. Next base: position 148,513 of record PVKB01004293.1, on the reverse strand, counting down.
CCAGAACCATATACTAGCTGGGCATGGTGGTACACTCTGCAGTCCCAGCCCTCTGGTAGGCTGAAGCAAGAGGATTGCCATGAGTTCTCTCTCTCTGGTCAGCCTGGGCTACATAGTGAGTTCAGGACCAGCCTGAACTATGGAGTGAAACCCTATCTCAAAAAGTATAATAAAATGAAATAAAATAGAATAATTTAAAAATAAAACTCAAGTGAACTAATGCATATGTCCTCGTAGCAAGGTAGGTATGTAAAAATAATGCAGTAATAAGAGTTTAGTAATTTTGCCTTTCTCTTCTCTTAATAAGATCAATTTTTAAGTCTATCTTATTTTCATAATTCCCTAAAGGATATTTAGAATTGAATGGATAACAGCTTATTTCTTATGCCTTGGTATGTCTGTAGAGTATTGCTGAAGTTTTGTTACAGTCGTGTTTTATCCAGTTAAAGATTTGTCATTCATGCTATTTGCAGATTTTAGGTTGATTTTTTTTTCTTTATGTAACTGAAATACGTGTAGTGAACAAATATAAAATCAGTTATAACTCATTTACTTTTGCTACATCTGTTTATCAATTTGTTATTCTTCTGAATTCTCAAACTAAATTACTGAATTACTAAACAAAAATGAAATCAGCCAATGAGAGGAAATTTTTAGTGTAAATTCTTTTGACAAGAAAAACAGCTATAATAAAAACTTGTTTTGCCAAATCATTTAAATTACATGAATTTGTTGCTTGTCAACTTTGTCTACTACTTGTGCTGAGTACAATGTGGACCAATTGTATAATAGCAGAAATGTCAAAGCCCTAAGTATTTCCTGTGGGCTCCTTAAATCTTGTCGAATGATTCATTTTATGTTGTCCAAGGCAGGAAAATCATGCCCAAGTTCTACAGTGGGGTGTGCAATTATAATGGGAAGCATCTTTATTTTGGTGGGCTTGCAACTTGAAATTGTACTTGGAGTCTTTTCACATGAGCTTATGTCTTCATTAGCACCTTTATTATTCTGAGATTATACTTGGAACTATGAAGCTTCAAACCTAAAAGAAAATAGCTTAACTAGCATTTGCTTCCTTTTTGAACTTTAGGATCTGCTTATTTAACAAATTTGTTTGGTTCCAAGTGCTGAATGTTTTGTTCTTGCAACTTTGAAAATAATTCTGATGGGTTCTTTTCCTAATTGTTCCCCAATAGGCTTTTCATAGAAAATGTACCTAGATTAAGGGACTTACATTTTATGTGTGGCTCAAAGAAACAGGAGGATTTGGGAGGCTGAGGCAGGAGGGTTGTGGTGAGTTCAAGGCCAGTTTGGGTTCCATACTGAGTTTAGGACCAGCCTGGACAACAGAGGAAGACCCTGTCTCAATAAATAAATAAACAAACTAAAATGTATTAGACTGACAGCTTTGTATGATTAAATGGCTAGTACTTTTTAGTTATTTTGTTTGCTCACTGAAATATAAGGACTGTATTATTTTGATGAGTACAGTAAGATATATTAGCTCATATAATGGAAAAGGTGATCCAGAGCTTAGAATATCACTTATGAGAATACATAAATAATATTTTAACAGCAGTCATTTCTTTAACATCATTCATGCGCGCGCGCACACACACACACACACACACACACACACACGCATGCACAAAAGCAGTTGAGGAGGAAAGCTGAAAAAAGGGCATGTCTTATAAAGCTGACTTTGATGCTATGTTTTAAACATTATCAGGTTGACAGGAGCCCCTGAGTAGCGTTAGTTGAGTCTGTGTTCCATGAGGGCGTTAAAGTAGCTCAAAACAGCACTGCTACAATAGGCAAGCTGATCCAGGCTCACGACTTGGAGGCCATTTTGTATATTTGTGCACCTTTATTTACCATTGTAATTGTTAAATAAATAAGATATTAATGTAATGTTCTACTTCAGAACATGGGAAAGAGAACATACAATGGAAAATAAAGTCATATTTGGAAACTTTTTATTATGAACATATCATCCTTTATTGAAGAAATATATAAATTGAAGCATTTCATTCCCTTGAGAATTTTTCTAAGTGTTTGAAGGAAATGCAAAGAAATTCAGCAAAGTTACTAAGGATAAATAATATCAACCCTAGGTGAAGGAAGAATTGTGTTTGGTCTGAGATGGACTTTCAAAAAAGAAAGTGACTTGAGGCTGAAATAGTTTTAATCATTAGCACCTGCACAAACTTTGGGATGTTCTATTTTTCCTCTCAAAAGGAGGTTTCCCATGTAACAGTGATATAAAGTGTAAATAAAAACATGTATTGAATGTTCAGATGATGAATTATTTCTGCAGAAACATAGCATATTATGTTCTCCTAGTTTCATTAATAACATTTAAAAGCTGGATTTAGTAATCCTAGAAAAATTAATTGGATTAATTTTAGTGTCTATCAATAGTTTTCAGACATTTACTTTGTAATTATAAATAATAATTTCTTTTGGAATAAACTCAATCTCCTTTAAGTAATTAAAGTTTACTTTTTTACATTCGATGCCATTTTTATATTTAGCAGTAAAGAAAATTTCGTTCAAAAATTGACAAGTATGTCATATACTTTTTGTATTTTTAAGAAATTCTGTGACTAATATTTATAGGTTTCTCCCATTTGTGATTTTTTTTTGTGTTTAGTTACAAAAGAAGATAATTTTGATGGAAAAGTGAGAAGTAGATCGTGTGATTTTTTTTCAATATTTATTAGTGAATATATGTGATATACTATGGTAAAAATGAGCTTGAGGATTTTGTGTACATATATATCACCACATTACAGTTCCCCCCCACGTCATACTTTCCCCTCCCTCCCTCATCCTTCCCACTCCCGCTGTCACACCCATTGGTTCTATAGAGTTGTGTATTGTTAAAAACTTCTGTGACTAGTATTCATTATCAAAATGCATTCTTTCATATTTCTTTGTCAGAATTCACACAAGAACATAGGAATACATTTTCCCCATTTTATTGAAATGTATAAGTGCAAAATTTAAAGTTTACAATGGGGTTGAGCCTTTTATGCACGTATGTGTCTTGTCAAGGTGACAAGGGCTTTCCCACTCTCCTTTTGTCCCTCCCCCTACCCAACCTTCTCCCACCCTACCCCCCTCTTTCACTTTGTTTTTCGTTTTAAGATCCATAAGAGTTGTGCTCTGGGTCTCTCATATCAGAGAGACCATTCGATGTTTCACCTTCTGCTTCTGACTCACTTCACTGAGCATGATGTTCTCAAGTTTCTTCCATTTGCCTGCAAAAGCCTCCACGCTGCTGGATTTTACAGATGCATAGCATTCCATCGTGGAATACATTTTTAGACGGTTTTTTGTTTGTTTCCTTTTGTTTTGTTAAAAAGCTTTCTGTTTCTTCCTGAATGTGAAGTTGTGGATGATTCTATAATTTAATCAGTACTTGTCTTTGAGCTTTGCGTCTACTCAGGGATAAACAAACTTTAAGTGAGGTGCTTAGGGGGAATGCCTCACAGCCATTGGAGAGGGTGATCCTGTGTCCCTTGTACCCAGCACCTACTCCTCTAGATTTAAGTTGAATTGGTCTAACTTGCTTTTGGGATAGAGATGGAAATTGAATACTTAGGCAACAAGAAAAAAAAATGAGTTTTGAGTTAAGAGAAATCTTTTAGGCCTTAGCTTACAAAACTTGAAAGTCCATTAGTGCTGAAGGAAATACAAGTGAACAGGTTATAAGTTTTTCACATTTTTTTTCAAATAATGAAGACTACACTAGTTTTACAAGTCACAGAAATATACGAGGTATTATAATACTTTGAAAATGTCAAGATGGATAAGTAAAGCTACTGAAATAGGCTGAGAGTTAAGAATCAGGCGTGTGAAGTGCAATCAGAAAGCCAAGATCTGTGGCAGTCTGCTTGTATTTAATAATACCATTTTAAAATTTTGTTTATCACAATTTTATCTTATAAGAGTGATAAATCTGACAGGGCATGAATGGACTATAGACTGTGCCTTAAGTTTTTTGGAATGGGGTAAGATATATTGACATTTTAAATTTACTTTGAGGAAAAATAAAACTCCTAATTATATCTTCACACATTATTTTAACTTAAATATGAGAAATGTCTAGTTTCAAGTTAAAGCAGTATTTTGGCGGGGGAAAAACACAGGTTATTAAGTTCTACTTTCCAGAATAAAACCTCATAGCACATATTAGTTTTCAAAGTATTGAAAGCAGTGTGTTATATTAATAGATACAAATTAAGCCCTTAGAGGTATAATCGCTAGAGTTGAGATTGAGAACTCACTCATGACCTCCCTCCATATTTCTTCTGTATTTTGCATTTCTCCCATATTTAATTCAGTGCTGCATCTTTCCTGCAGTGAGATGCGTTCACCAAATTTGTCAGCTTACTGCACTGCTGAATTCCAGGTTCTCTGATGAAGTCATTTACATTCTCATAGATGCTGTGTAAACTGCCTCATCCCCATGTGCTTAATACAATCATATATAGTTGAGATAAGGTGTGATATGGTAATAAAAATATAGTATATTCATACATTAATACAAAAATACTTATGGGACTTATAGGGGACTATTGTGTTTTATGTACTGAGCAATTATATGTCATATTTATAATTAAACATATGCAGTCATAAAATGTCCCCATATACCAGACACTGTTGTACCCATTTTGTGCAAGAGGAAACTGAAGCATAGTCACACATCTCTTCACTAGTGTCAGATATTTAAACCAAAACCATATTAGATTTCTACCCCCTACTATTACATTGTCTTTTAATTGATTAGTTATAACTTCAGATTTTTAAAAGTAATTTGTAATAGTATCAAAATGTCATAGTTACTGTATTTTTCTCAAGGCATATGTTAATGTACATTTAAAATAACAGTATGTTAAGCCAGTCTGAAAGGCACACTTGGGAAAAACTACTGACACTATGACTTTATTCTTTTTATCGCTGTAGATTAAGATGACTTTACAGCTCGTGTGCTCTTCAGAATTTCTCCTTATATTCAATTAAAGCCACCTTTATATTGCACTTTACTTTTGGTTATACTTTTCTGTGAATGTTTAAGACCAAGTCAATGTGAGATGGGTGTCAATTGAAATTACTTTACCCGTATCATTTTTGTCACAGTCCCTTCAGGCTCCTCAGGATTACTTTGGGAACTGTGAGAGTAACTTCCTAGCTGCTGTTTTGTTTCTCTTTATCAGTCATGTCATCTGCCAGGGTTGGTCACAGTCTTGCGTCACCATATGGCTTTCCTTGAAGTTGGTGCAGGTGCATTTTACGTCTTTATCCTTTCAACCTCCTACATCCTGTTTTCTTCTCCACAATATATGTTCCTATTTTCTTCAGTGTCATTTTTAATTTTGCTCTATTTTTATTGTTTGGTTTTCTCAAATTGGAGAAATCATGGGTATTTAATTTTGTGTCTGATTTATTTTGGTAAGCATAATATTCCCAAGATGCATACATTTTCCTACAGATATCTTACTTGTATACTTCTTTATGGTAGAGTAGTATTCCACTGTGTATACATACTACATCTTCATTATCCATTCCTCTGATGATAGACTTATTGGATGTTTTCAAGATTTAGCTCTTATGAATTGTGTCACTATAAATGTGGGGTTGCATGTGGCACTACACTATAGTATGGCTTTGAATCTTTTGGGAAGATACCAGAAGAGAGGTAGCTGAGCCAAATGGGAGATCAATTTTCAATTTTTTGAGAAACCTGCATGCTGCTTTTCATAATGACTATACTAGTTCACAGTCCCACTAACAGTATAGAAGAGTTTCTTCTTCTCCGTAATTTTACCATTATTTTTTTTTGAGTTCTTAATACCATCCACCTTTTCTTATTGAGGTTAGATGGACCTCAATATTATTTTCATTTTGCAGTTCTCTTGTGTCTAAAGATGCTGAACAGTTTTTCATGTGTTTATTGGCCAGCTATACTTTTTCCCCACCATTTTTATTAATATATATAATATATACTTATTATATATTAATATGTATTATATTATATATTATTTCATTATACATATTAGATATATAATATATATGATATATTATATTGTTATATATTATATATTAATAATAAAATTGTGATATGTGTATATATGTATGTGTATATATATATATGCAATACATAAAGTTTACAATGAACTTGAGTATTTTGTGCATGTACTTACTACATTAATATTACTATCCCTTTCCCTCCCCATTTTTGGCCCTCCAATACCATCCCCATCCCCCAGTAAGTCCCACTGTCGCACTCATTTGGTTCTATAGAATGCCTGTGTTCTGGGTTTCCAAAATCAGACAAACAATGCAATATTTAACATATTTAATCTTATGCATCTGACTCACATTAACACTCAAATCACCACTTATTAGTTTAGTTTCCAACCCCTAAATGGGCTATAGTGGCCAAATCATGATGGTTCTTCTCTGTTTCCATCAGAGCCTTTTATTGGGGTGATTTGCCAAGAGCTCTTTTTTTCTGTATTTTGCTATATGTTTGTTGAGATTCTTTAATATGGCTCACTCCACCAGTCTACATAAGAAGAAAACTATAACAATGAAATTCATAAGGCTAGAAAATATGAAAAAAAAGAGAAGTTAAATTTCAAATTCCTTAGCTGAGCACTGAAAGGTAAATATTTGTACATTCAAAAGACATTCAAATTGTCATTGCATCAGTTGGTTTTCTTAGCATAAACTTATATCCAAGACTAAATGAGTGAATCGCTACATTAAATGAACTTGTCTATGTTGATTTGCTACATCATTGAACTTAAATCTATATCACATAAGTATACTGCACTTAAAGCAATAGATAGTCATACTTAGGTATTTCAGATTTTTTTTAACTTACACAAATTATTCAGTCACCTTTCACTAGTTACTAACATTTTGCCATATTTGGTTTATCATTTTACCTACCTATCCATCCCTAACTAAATGCATACATATTTTAAAAGATTTTAAACCAATTTACTATGTTGAATATAATTATTATGCTTTGCAAACTTATATTCTACCAAAAATAATCATTATGGGGAAGATTCACGGATTTTATGAGACAGTTGGTACTGTTTTAGGAGGATACCAATCACATGATTCAAATACAAGTTTATTTTTTTGTTACACTTTCTCTTTAGATGCATTCTTTCCACCATGTCTTTTGGTGCTGCTTGTCTGTCTGTGTCTCTCAAAGATTCCTTCAAGTATTTTTTGCAATGCTGGGCTAGTGGTCGCAAATTTCTTTAGGGATTTTTCATCATGAAAATTTTTTACTTCTTTAATCTTCAGAGATAATTTTGCTAGATACAACAACCTGGATTGACACTGGCTATTTAGTGAGACTCATCTCAAAAAATTTGAAGAAAAACTGTAGATAGAACTCAGGGTTCAATTCCAGTTACAATGGATCAGTCATTTAATCATAAGAAACTTAAGATACCAAAGACCTTTGAAAGAAGCCAGAGGTTCTCTGTCATAACAGTTACACATAGATTATTTCTTTTCAGCCCAAGTATCTAGGAATAAAGGGTACCTTCATAACCTGCTATTGGGATTAGGATCTGAAATGTCCCCAACAGTCTCATGTATGTGGATGTTATGGATTGTCTGTGGGACCATGTACTGCTGGGGTGGAATACAAGCAGGTGGATTGGATTACAGGTTTCTGGATTAGATTCCAGGCATGTGGATTGTATTTGAGGCTTGCCAATCGGATTATAGGCTTGCAGATTGGATTAAGGGCTTGTGGTAGGTTGGGGCCTGGTCTGGAGAGGTAGATTCCAGGCATGTGGATTGGATTTACAGGCATGTGGTAGATTAGAACCACTCCTGGAAGGGGTGGAACACCCAGAAGGGGGTAGATTACTCAGTGGGACCGCTAAGTATATTTATTCATACATACATATATCCTTCGGAGCTGCTTCCACCTCTGGCTCTGCTATGTATTTGCCCTGTTGCCAGCTGCCCCCCGCCCCCAGTTGATTGTGATCCCCTGAAACTGAGCTGAAATGAAATTTTTCTTCTCTGGATTAGTCATAACAATGAAAATATAACTAAGACAGCTAACAATAGGAAATAGCTCCTAGTCAGTAGGTTGAGATACGCAAGGAATTATAAAATTTGAAAGGCAAGAAATGGAGTTTAAATATGGTTCTGTTCTCTATGAATAGCAAAACCTGAAACATAAAAATTATTGAAAGTATGAAAACTTGTCAATAACATATATGTACATTTGTTCTAAAACCATAAAATCACATTTCTTAGATTTGATATAATTTTCAAAAGCAAAAGAAAGTTAGAAATAGAGAGTGATCTTACAAAAGATATTTGGTACCCTAATGGAGAAAATAAGATGCTTCGAAGAGGTCTTTAAGAGGTCCAAGTTAAGCTGGGCCTGGTGGCACACACTATTAAACCCAGCACTCAGGAGACTGAAGCAAGAGGAATCCTGAGTTCAAGACCAGCCTGCACTACAGAGCAAGACCCTGTTCCCTGTTTCCAGGTTAATAAAGAGTCAAACCATGTTCAAAATCCTAATAATTCTTTTTTAAAAAAATCCTAACACCTTGACCCCTTAATCCATGATTTTATTCCTTGATATTGAGGGCTTTAAAAAAAAAAAAGACAGAAAGTCAAGATAATGAGGTTTTAGCCCTTCATCTGTGCTACAAATTCGGAAGCAAAGACTCTGCTGATCAGCAGTGAAATGATGGTCATAAAGAGGTTCCAGATGAAGTTTGTACTGGATGTGAACTAAAACTCTATGAAGAAGATATGGGAAATACCTGTCAGTGAAGTAGGAAGAATTCTCCAACAAGATATAAACGGGGCCAGCAATGAAGGACAACAGATCTTAGCTAAGGAGTAGGAACTTCTCTTTATTGAATGACACTATAATAATATGCAGTGATAATTACAGTCCAGATTGTGCACTATTTATAAAAACAAAGCTGACAAAAGGTTGATATCCGGATTATTTAGAGAAGTCAATATAAGAAGGAGAATCTCATGGAAAAGAAGGTAAAATAAGTGAATTGGAAGTTTGCAGAATAGGAAATGCAAATGCTTTATAAACATGTAAGAAAATATTTGAACTAATTAATAACAGAGAAACACAAACTAAAAGCATGACAGGGTACCATATATGCCAACAAAATGGAAAGCAATTTTACAACTTGTAATGACAGCTTTTGGCAAGTAGACAGGCTGTGTTTATATACTGATGTAGAAGGATACACTGGCATAACTCCTTTGTAAAATAAATAAATAAATAAATAAATAAATAAATAAATAAATAAGCATCTCCTAGTAAAACTTAAGATGTGCCTGTCCTTTTCCTTTTCAGCTTCCTTCTCACCTTCCCTGTAGCTTTCAATCTACTTTGACCATGAGCAACATCATAGAACATTTTATAATGTTGACCAGTACACTTATGTCTGTGTTGTCATGACCAACAGAAATGAAGACTTAACAAGCTATACTTATTCTCGCTGCTTGTATTGCATTCAAACATTTTCTGATTTCTTTCAGTTGAAGAGTGTCAATAATTTATAAATTAATTAAGAAACTATTATTGGAAACTACATTTAAAAAATTCTTATATATGTGCACTAGGACTCATTTACAGAAATTTTCATCTCTTCATTGTTCACCATAACCAAAAATTGCAAAGAACTTAAATCCCAGGGACAGGGTAAATAACAACAGTTTGATATAGATAATGAAAATGGAATATAATTTATGCTGAAAAATGGGAATCAATATTACAGTGAAAGACTTAAGTCTCAGAAGTTTATGTAATGATGAAATTTTAATGAAATTTAAAGATGTTTATTATAGTAATAGTCATAATTTACAGAACATTACTCTGGTAGCTACTTTAAGTTTTAGAGATGTATGCACAATTATTTAAGTTTACTGGTTTGGGGCCATTTTGGTTTCTCTTAAAAGAAAATATTATATAATTCCATAATGTTAAAATTAGTTGTGGCAAAATTTTTATTACATTAGTTATGGAAAACAACAAATTATAGGGGAAAATTATGAACTCATATTTTCTTTTCTCCCAAAAAACAAGCACTTTTATATTTGTTAGCATCTCTTTGTGTTTTGGTACATATATTTGTGCATCTGTTTGCTGTTGTGTATTTTACAATCGTCTGTCACTGTTAAGAGGTTTTGCACGTTAAGAGCCCAGATTATTGATTTTGTCTTTTAAATGGGCAGTCAACATGTGGCTGACACTCTAAATTCCTCTGTAGTCACCCATGTGGACTGGAAAGCCCACAGCTTGTTCAGAGAAGTGCAGGTACTGGGCTGTATCTGAGAGAATTACTTTTGGAAATACACAGCTAACAGTCATCAATGCTGGCCCAATTTTTTGCCTGCTAACTAAATACAGAAAATGATGATTTTCCCCAGTGTCAGTGTCTTACAGCCAGCTGCCATGTGTCTGGTTCACTCCTGATTTCTTTTCTATCTTTGAATTTAGGATTGAAACAATGAAAGCCATTGTATCTAAAATAATATAATTCTCTGTTTAGCTCCTTGTTTAGGCATCTTTTACTGCTTACCACTTCGCATTAAAAAGAAAATTTCAGATTCCTATTTGAAATGAGATATTAGTTACAGGCTGAATGCCTGTATCTATGCTACCAGTATTGTTTTTTAGATAAATTCCTCTCCTAATAGTTCTAATGTTAGAATAAGGTAAGTTTTAAATGAGGTGGACTTTTAAATGAAAATCAATAGTACATTTTCCCTAAAACAAAATGGCTTTAAGAACTATTTCAGAACTTATTTGTAAAAGTAAACATAATTTTTACAGATCCCAGAAAGTAATTTTGCCTTTTTATTACCCAGTGTAATTCTAAGAGGGTGTGGCAGTTATATCTCATTATAGATGGCATATTAAACATTCACATTGAAATATACCCAGTCATTAAAGTGGGAAATCTACATCAGAGAAATTTATACATTGACAATTTTCATAAGTAAGCTATGTGATGTATTATTTATCTATTAGAATTTCTTTTTATTGATTTCCTTCAAGCAAACAAAAAAATTGATCCCTGAATATTCCCTTCTATTTTTCCTGTCACATCCCTCTCTTTAACCTACACATTCCTTGATAACACATACTCACATTTTCCTGCACTCCTTTATTTATTTTGTACTTTTTTCTACCTTCCTAGTTTACACGGTTTTTTATAGCAGCCATTTTCTCATAGCTGCCTGGTAGCATAATAATAATATGAGTAAATTGGTAGAAACACAGTTTTTCCAACTTAGCCTCTCTTCCAATTAATATTTTCATTACAGTACACAAGTATTTAACAATTCTGTGCCTGAATAGATACTGTAGAATCCAGTTTGAGTTTTGAGAAGATAGCATAAGAGCACATTTCACATTGTAGCTGGTAATTCATAGCTTAATGATAATAATTTTAAGAACTTTGAGGAGTTTGAGAGTTAATTTTTCTGGCAGACTAACAGGTCATTTAAATGGATTTAAACTGTGTCATTGTAATGGATGTGAGCTAAAGACACGAGACTATAGAGTTAGAAACATAGAATAGTTTATTAGTTACAGCAACATCAATAGACAGAGTAAAAAATTTTGTTTGCTCCTGAGTCCACATTTCCACAGGTCATTTGAAAACTGCTGAAAGACATTGAAAAATGTAGTTAAACCTCTTGATTAGCGTGCATGTCTTAAAAATGCTTAGGCATTGGTTTGTCTGCTTGAAAATATTTAAATATTCTTCATTACCTTTCAGATAAAACCAAATCTCCCTTACTCATCCTAGAAGACCCCAAATCTCAGGCCCCAACTTATCTCCCTGACCTCATTATCACTATACTATCCTATGTCTTGAACTCAGTAGCAGCCTTCACATTACCACTTTGCTGTTCCTGGTGTGTTTTTCTCCAGGATAATAACCTAGCTGGCTCATTAATATTTAAAATCAAAATCAAATCAGGAAGTGATACGTTATCTGACAAACCAATATAAAGAAACCCACCACAAGTGCTCTGTCACGTCATTTTTTAAATGGTATTTCAGATTTTTGTTTCTTTTCTACCTCTTGACTCATCCTATTCCCCTAGTTCCCCAGCTTTAAATCACACCATTTGTTCTCACACTAAGTATGTGTTGACTGTGTGCAAGAAGTGATCCTCTATGATTTTTCCTCCTCCTCTTTTCCTTTTGCTTTTTTCTTTCATTGTTTTGGCCAGTGTCTTATTTACTTATTTTTTGCTGGAGCACTTTAGCCAAAACTCACAATTTCAGGAAGAAAAAGTTTATTTTGGCTCACAGTTGCAGAAGATCTTAGTGTATTTATGGTCAAATAGCAATGGTGGGAACATATGGTGGAGACAAAGCCGGCAAGAAGCTTTTCACAGCATTACCGCAGGAAGCAGAATGAAGGAGGGAGGAGGAGCTGCTCGATGTTCTTCCAGGTCAAGCCCCAATGATCTACCCCTTCTGGGTTAATTCCCAGATATCTACCCCATCTGACCAGACCTCCTTCCTATAGCACGTGAAATTCATATATAATATACAGTATACAAATATATGAGGCTCTTGGGGGGGGGCATTCCAGATCCAAACCATAACTTCCAGTATTACCTTATATGATTTCTAATGAAGACCATTTCTGATGAAGATGATCTCTGGGATTTGAGAGAGAGAGAGAGAGAGCTACAGAAAAGAAATGAATCGCAAAAATAAAAACCACAGGCCAACTTTTTATAGTTTAATTATACATTTTAGTATCATTGGTAGTAAAGTGCTTTGTTTTACTGGCACTTAAATAAATTCTATTCTCTGTAGGATATTGCAGTACTGTGCCATGCTGGTTTTTGACACTTCATTTTATGTCTACCTGCTAATTCTTATGCCACACAGGAGGAGTTTTTTGATTTGTATAAACTTAGAAATAAAAAATAACTAATCACAAGTCTATTGAGTTTTTCTTTATTATCCTCTTGTCATTGGTTTTGATCAACAGTCATAGGACCTGGCTTTGAAATGTCGAATATTTATTGCTTTTATCATACTTCTCAGTCTGAAAAAATTGATAGGTTATTGATCAGAATATAAATGACCAGTTACAAGATGTCAGCTTTTTTCTATAATTCCTTCCATTGTTTTCCTTATTCCGGTCAGCTGATTTAACTGTCTAGTACACAAGAAGACACTTTAAAAATATATGCTAGTAAGCAGATTAGATGTGTGAAATGAATGCTTTATTTTTAGTTTCTGTCTGTCTGCTGCCTTTTAGTTTATTCCATTTAGATGCAGGTGTTTTAAACATAACAGTGTATTTATAGATACATAATAAAGGTTTGCATAGCTTCCAGAAGACTGTTACTAATTTAAGAAGCAACCATTAAGAGATAGTCAAGGTTTTACCTTGTGGTTGTAATATCAGATTGCAAATATTTCATGTTCCTGTGGAATGACTGGTTAACACTGATCATTTTTCAAAATTTATTTTTAATAGCATGCAATAAAAGACAATATGAAAAAAAGAGAAGAAGAGGAGAGAGAAAAACGTGCCAGAATAGCTAAAGAATTAGCAGAGAAAGAAAGACTGGAACGCCAGCAAAAGAAAAAGCGCTTACTCGAAATGAAGACTGGTGAGTGCTGTCAGCCTTGCTGTTGGCGTTGTGTGCCTCTGTGCGGGTTACTCTGTTATCATTTTAGTATTTGGTGAAAGAAGAAACTGTGATCCTTTGTTTCCAGGTAAACCATATTCAGCTCCTTAGTGGGTTCATTTCTTCCTCTTAAATTGATAAGAAGTAATGTCTTCTCTCCAATGTTACTAATGGGTGGTTTGGTCATCTGGTGTATGATTTTGGCTCCAGAATATTCTTTTTTTCCACTGTTGCTTTGATAACGATTCTGTAAGAATGTATGTCAGTTAACAATTGTCTGGGAAGTTCAATAGGGATCTTCACTGTGTTCTTCAACGGAATACTTCACAGAAAGGCAAAAAGTGATGGTGGGGATTAAGGGGCTGAAAACACCTAGCAACCAATGGGAACCAACTGTGGAACTTGGGTGTACCCTAATCCCGCTAGGAAAAGCCAGTCTGAATAAGTCAAAAATTCAGATCTGTTTCTTGTTTCCTTGTACACAAGACAATGTTGTCAGCGTGTATCACAGTATATTTTAGAAGCTCATACAAAAATTTCGTTGACAAAATGATGTGATGCCTGAGATTTAAGTCAAAAAAGTCGGGCGTGACGGTCAGTTGATGATCTTACACTGGAACAAGATTGGCTATAGTCATTGCTGGTGTTGGGAGCTGGGCACTTAGGGGAGGGGTGCGGCCCACTGTGTTCTCTACCTTGGTATACCTTTAGGTTTTTTCAGTAAAAGTGTTTCTAGGGAATACCTGAAGAAATCTTTTTATTGTCTTGTAGACTTACCTCTATTTTCCTAAGCCACTAGAGACAACTAGCTTAAAAGCAGAAGAATTAAGTAAATTGTAGCTGTATTCTCAACAACTGAAAATGGTGGCTGTTTCGTGTCCAACCCAATAAAGATAGCAGAAGGCTTTGATTAGAATCTTCAGTTTCTCTGCTTAATTCCTATAGTTTCCAATTCAGGTCTGAAAATTCACCTGAGTTTTCTCTAGGTAATACAAAGAGGCCTATTTTTCTTCTTCACTTTGACTTTTCTTCCAGGCTCATTTTATGTTTTAAAAGCAAGCTGAGAACTCTGATGCATTGCATTTGGGGTTTTTTTATTTTTTGTAGAAGAAAAAATATCACAGAATCACAATTTCTAGTTTATGTTTGAAATTTGGCGAATGTTCTCAGAAATATTCTAAATTGTTAAAAAAAAGATAGGAAAGGTTTAGTATTGATTTTTTAAAAATATGCATCTGAAATATTTTTAAATTAATGTATTACTGCCTAACTTTACAGGACATTCAGTTATTAGCACATTTGCTCATCTAGTGTCTGCTGAGAGTCATCAAGATGAGTTACCAGATGGTTAACTGGCTCTGTTGTTTCAATTTTTTGCTGGAGAGTTAATACATCTGGCCTCGCAAAATTGCTTTCTTACAGCAATTGAAAAACTTGAAATCTGATTAAATGTTGCATTTTTACTGGACTTTCCAACGAAATCTTAGTAATTTAATGAAAATTTCTGCTGAAGAAAAGTTTAATTTGTAAGAATTTTTTTTTTTTTTTTTTCCAATTGGAAAACATTACGTTAAGGAAAACATTTACAAAGTAGTAGATCAAAAGACTACTCTCCATGATCTCTATCTAAAAACTGTGAACTATTTTCTCACATGATCCTTTGTCTTTAATTTTTTGATCTTTGAAAATTCTATTAAATATACAACTTAATGCTTTATCTTTGTGTTCTTAGGTATTTAAAATTCTTATATATATAATTTGATCCAATAGATATTATGTTATAATTAATTTAACATTATTAATAATAAGTCATAGAACAAATGTTACTTCTCAATGTGATCCACTATGTTTATCCATAAATAATTTAAAACATATTTATTATGATATTAAATAAAAGGATAAGGTTTAAAAACTTACGATGCTAGCTGCCAAATTTTTTTTCTAAAAATGTTTTTTAAATTTTTCCTGCTTAAAATATTGTATATGATTGTATGTGGGCTGAAGCTTCTTATTTTTTGAAATTTTTACTAATTTGATATATTTAAGGGTGGGTTTTTTATCTTAATTTCCATTTCTTTGATTACTACTGAAATTGACATGTTTGAGTTCATTTATATTTTCTTCTTGGTAAATTTTATTATCTTAGTCTTTCCCTGTTGATTTACACATTATTTTCCATTACTAATTACCTTTTAAGTATCTTTTCCTTTACTTTTTATCTTTATCGTGTGTCTTATACAAATACTTTATTTTTGTTTTGTAAAGATTTATTTTAAATCTTGGCTTCGTAATCTTTTTCTATCGCCTTTAAATTTGCAAAATAATCTTTTTAGCTATTTCATATTCACTTTTTTTCTGCTGGTGTCAGTTATCCTAGAACTCTGCTTCATTTGTATTTAATTGTTTTTTATTGATGTATTTGACGTACTTTTTACAGCATAGGATCTATTCCTGAATTTTACCAAGCTATTCTAATGTGAAACCTCAACTGTGGCTAATAATTTCATGTTGGAACTATTTCCATCCTCAGTTTTTAAAATGCATTAGAATATTTTGTGTTTAAAATAGATTTTGAAAAAGAAGTCCATTTTATTCTTTTATAATCATAGAGCTCATTGTATTTGGCCAATTAGATTGTTTTATGAAACTCTTCAAGTTTTGCCAGACATGGTAAACAAATTTAGAGATCATTCTGAAATAAATGTAAGATATTCACCCAAAAGAATTTCTCAACATTTTAATGGGTTAAGATTACGTATTTATTATATATTTTTTCATTTTCCTCAAAAGCTTTCTCGAGAATGTAGGGTAATACTAATTTATATATATATCATATTATAATTACAATGAATATGCTTTAAAATAATATGTAATATAAATCCTATAATTGTCTTATGTGTAAATAAATTGATATAATCAAAGTCATTTTGACACTAGATTCGATACAGAACATTATAATATAAGAAACTAGTTTTTAGAATTTTTCTCTTTAGAAAACTTGAAAATTTCAAAATTAACTTTTGACTTTTTAGTAAACTGCTATTAAATTACATCACAAATTTCATTGCATATAAAAAACATCCTTCTTACCAAAGTGAAAAATCTCTTCTAAGACCTCAATGAATCAGGAATATTCTGAATGGTTCTTAGTTTTCTTTTAAATATAACATAATTATTAATATAAAATAAAGATTTCAACTTCGTTGAAATACCTACTAATAATGTGAATCATGAGAATAAAATGCTACTTATTTTTGGATAACTTTTTATTATTTAAAAATAATACAAATGTGTACTCACCATTTTTTTCCATGTTAGGTATAGAAAAGCTTTTTGCCTAGTTATGAGTTTTATAGTATTTAAAGACACTATGAAATATGTTACTTCAGTCGTATATCTAATTAGCATTTAAATCCTGAAAACATTTTTGTTCATTTTTTACATTGTCAGGAGATACATTGAATTTATGCTTTCGTGAAATGATGAACATGTTCTTCAGATAATAACAGTGTTGTATTATAAAGACACTTGCTATGATATTCTGTTACTTATTGATATAAAAAGAAATTTAATGCTTATGACACTTTTCAGTGTTTTTCTTAACAGTTTGGTTATTTTCCTATCAAATGCTGAGATTATATTGAAAATAAGAATAAATAAGGTCTCTATTAATGAAGCTTAAAATGCTAGTGAGAAAATCAGACAAATGTAGATGATAATCTCAGATAATTCATATAAAATAATGTAAGGACCATGAGATGGAGATTGACAAAATTTGGTCTTAACATATAAGAGGAATATTAATATATAGCAAAATTTTTATGTAGAACATTTATTATAAATATTCTCAGAGATTAATAGGATATATAACTAATGTATTTGGTTTTGGATAAGCAGGCTCACCTCTGTAATGTAGGAAATGTGCTTATAGAGTACTTTGTAAACATTGTGAAAATCAATTTAAATTTAAATTTTTTTATTTGCTAGGTGTTATATATTTTAGTGCGGAAAATAATACTTCTCAAATCTTTGTAAAAATCTTACTTCTAGCTTTCCTAGTGTTAGAAAGAAATAAGAAAAGGTGAATTACTGAATTTACTTTAGTTTTTGTTACCTCCATGACGATTTATCTTATTTTTGTATGTAGGCTACACACCTCTGAGTGTTAGAGGAAGAGAAAATTCTTCACAAAACTCTGCCATAAACCCTCAGGGAGCTTCCTTCCATATATTTTCATGACTTTAGCATTTCCACTATGCAAATGAGAACTGGTTTTCTTAAAGATTTACAAATTCTTGTTTCACTACCTGAGGTAGTGGAGTAAATTAAATCCCTGATCTTTCTTCCCCATCATAAATCATTACTTGCCCTTGGCAAGGAAATAGGCAACTGTTTCCAAATCCAGTATTATTTATTATCACCATTATTTCAGAATGTGATTTTTGTTAAAAGAATGAAAATAATGATAAAATAGTGGGATAAATTTCTGCAAGAAAAACAGGAAGCATTACAATATTTTTGAGCAGCAAAACTAGAAGAGCATAGCATCTTATATTACAGTGTTATTTTTGTTTTCTTTAAAATGAACTTGGAGCTTCTTTAAAATGTTCCCACATGTACTTAATTATTGGTGTTGAATGACTTAATATAACATTAAATAAGCAAATGACATTTTTAATGTTTTTATTCACTATAAATCATGAATAAAATTGTCTAAAGTTGATGTTTAAATTTGGATTATCTGAATTTAGAGTGTACCTAAAATATTAAACATCTGATGTAGAAACTACTAAGGTTAGACACTGATATTATATTCGTTATTCACTTATTTAAAATGCACAACTATCCATATGTGTAATCATTTCTAGAAAGACAACTAGGAGTAGTGATTTTATGTGATTATATGCAACTTCTTCTAGACTCCATTTCTGTTCCTTAATCATGGAAACAAATTGGTCATTTGATAATTGAATTCAAATATTATGCTTTAAGACTTCCTGTGCATGGAAGTTGATTCACATAATTTTCAAATAACACATTATAAAAGCCCTGAAATGGACTCAGTGTTGTATAATTATGTTTTGTGGGGGAAGAAAATAAGAGCTTATTTAATGGAGTAATAAAAACTATATGAGCAGCTCCTATATTTTAGTCTTTAGATTACAGTTAGTCCATTATTTATTAGACAAATGTCTCATTTGGTGCAACTTCAGTCTATTAAATAAAGAGATAATTAGCTTTTTGAAATCCGTTGTTTACCCATATGGCCAAAACTGCTCCTTTGTTTTCCATTCTGCAATTTAGAATCAGTAAGCAATTAGGCAACCCTTTTAGAGGAAATGCATATTACATAAATACTACTTGGGAATGTCTCTGCCAATCTCAATAGATACACAATTAATGTGTGCACTTAACTTTCATAAAGGCTTTGACAATTATCCTGTCCTCTACAGATATCATAAAACTTAGATTATTTTCCATAATTGCATATATTCTTATTTTGTGCAGTGGTGCTTTCAATTTTCTAGTATTGTTATTGGCAATTGATGCATATAAATAAGGCAGTGGTTTTAATAATTTCTCTATGTAGAAGAGTAAAACAAATTAAATTGCACTCGCTTGAATATAGACCTCTTTCCTCAATCTCTTATAAATAGTAATAGTTATCACTATTATTAAACTTATTGGCTGCTTTTTTCGACAAGCATCTGCATATGTTTGTTATTACACATAATACTTATTACAAATTTGTGGGATTATTTTTATCAAAAAGCATAATTTCCTTGCACATGATCATGGACACAACAAGCAGTAAAGCATTACTCAAGCTTTCTGTCCAAAACCATCTTTTAAATATTGTGCCATAGTCCCTGAAAAAATGAAGCCAAATACTTACTGAAAATTGATAGTGAATTGTCTTTTCTGGGAACTTTAGTGAGAGAAGCAACCACCCCTTTTGCATCCACTAGTTTTAATCCATGTAGTGTCTTCCTTTGTGTTCCTATGTGTTATCAGTTGCCAAAATTAGGAAGGCTTTCCTACTGTATTTCAAATTCTATTTTAATTCTTGTGATTGTTAATAAAGCATTACTCTTCCTGCCCAGGACTAGTAGGGTAACACCACTGCTTAAAGGAGAGGAATTCTTTTTTTTACTTTTGCCTGTGTGCTATACAGGGCTGCATTCATCTTGGGGTATTTATGCAAATCCATATCACATCTCAATCATTTCTACTTCTCTTTGCATTTCCCTCCCTCCCTTGTGCTCCCACGGCTCTCTTCCCCATCTGCACAGGGTTGGCCTCTCTTCTTCTTCTGTCTTCTACCTTTTTCATTGCTCCTTATTTTTATTTGGCTTTCTTATATAAGAGAAGCCATGCAATATGTAACCTTCCATGTCTGATTTATTTGATTTTGCATTATAATCTACTGTGCAGACTTTTTCCTACACATGTCACACATCCAGCCTTCTTATGGCTAAATAATACACTCTGCATTTTCTTTATTTTCTTTATGCATTCATTTGCTGATGAGGATATAAGCCTCTTGTAAAATGTAGCTTTAAGTTGGTGCTATGCATGAGTCACTGTAACATGGTGTCTTTAAGTCTTTAGAAAAGATAGCTAGAAGGGACACAGCTGTATCAAATAGAATTTCTATTTTTAGATTTTTTTGAGGGGCCGCCATATGAATTTCCATAGTGGTTGTATTAGTTTACATTCCCACTGTTGTGGTTAGGATCTGGAGTGTCCCCCAAAAGTCTCATGTATTTTGATGTTATGGATTGTCTATGGAACCATGTGATATTGGTGGATTGGGGTCTGGTCTGGAGGGGTGGATTGTTGTTAGGATTAATGGTGTGTAGTGGCCACACCTGGATGCAGGAGGGACTGGTTACTGGGCGGAGACCTGAAAGGATACATAAGCTGCACCTGCCTTCCTGGAGGATGGGGACTGTCTCAACTAGCCTCAGCTTGCCTGCCTGTTTGTGATGTCCTGAGAAGCTGCCTCCACCTCTGTCTCTGTCCAGAACTTTGATTGCTGCCGGCCACCCCTGAATGGATTGTGACCATCTGAAACTGTGAGCTAAAATAAACCTTTCCTAAATTTGTGGTGTCAGTCACAGCAACGAAAAAGTAACTAAGACACCCACCAACAACATAGAAGGGTTCCTTTTCCCCTACATCTTGCTAATGTTGTTTTTTGAGCTCTTAATGATAGTTGGACTGACACGGAATCTCAGCATTACTTTCATTTACATTTACTAATAGCCAAACATTCTGACCAATTAAATCTACTTATTGGCCATTAGGGGTGTATATCCATTTTGATTAGTTTTTTTGTTTGCTTGTTTAGTGGTGTCTAATTTTATTTTGAGTACTTTATATATTTTAGAGATGAAACCTCTGTCTGAGGAGTAGTTGGTAAAAATTTCTTTTTTGATTCGCTTAGTTGTCTGGTTATGTTGTTGGTTGTTTCCCTTGCTGTGCCAAAGATTTCTAATTTAATATAATTTCCAATGTTGGGCCTTGTTAGTATTTCTTACCCAATTTGGGTTCTGTTCAGAAAGTCTTTGCCTATTCCTATTTCTTCAGGAGTTTTGCCTATTTCACCTTCCACAGATTCAGTGTTTCTATTTTAACATTTAATATCCAAGATAGTGCGGGCCTGTGAAGGTGTCTGCGTTGTATTCTTCAATTCTGTGAGTACTTCTGAGCTTGGCAGTTGCCAGTGCTCAACAGTTCTCAAACGGATAGGAATATCTTCAGGAAATTAGGGAACCAGAGAATTCGCAGTTTTGTAGGTTGAAAAGAGAATGCGAATACTTGGTGTGTTTTACTTGGAAACAAGTGCCCTGATACACCCACTCCACCTCCTGTCCACCAACTGCCATGTAACAAGCTTTTCTTTTTAATGTTAATGAGGATACTGTAGTTCTATTCTGTGAATAGTATGGAG
Organism: Ctenodactylus gundi; assembly: GCA_004027205.1. NCBI lineage: Eukaryota > Metazoa > Chordata > Mammalia > Rodentia > Ctenodactylidae > Ctenodactylus > Ctenodactylus gundi. The sequence goes on along the minus strand of PVKB01004293.1, from coordinate 126,849 downwards.
GGGTGTTTGCTAGAAAGTTGCTCTACTATCTCAATGTAGATTGTCATTTATGTACAGAGGTCTCTTTTACTTAAATGACTGGGCATCAGTCATGAAAGCTCAGAGTCCATCTTTTGTGTCCACGAATATTATGTGTCTTCTCTATGTAACTACACAAGGTTCACAGCTCTTCCTCATTTCTTTCAACAAGATGCTTTAAAGAGTGTTTTGGAGAGAGGGTCCTTAGAATTTTTTAGCACAGTGTGTTTTGAAAGAGTAATTCTCTCTTCTCTCCTCTCCTCTCCTCTCCTTTCTCTTTCCTTCACTCCACGCCTCACCCTCATTATCTATATCAATCTTTGTTAAACGTAATGTGGTATGTTGCCATACTAATTGGTCTACTGCTCCTTTCAAAATGTTTTTATCATTGCCCTTCTTTTGAGTATTAGACTAAGTGCTAAGTAGAAAATAGACTTCAGTTTCTGTTGTGTAAGTACCAGTTACCATAAATTGTGCTTGGGATAAAGTAATATAAATCTTAATTATGTAGCATGGATTTATTCTAAGTTTTATCAAAGAAATCTTTGTGCCAACATCACTTATTCATAACTTTTCTCTTCACAAACATATATTTACCCTGTTTGTATTCTAGGCCAGTAATCGCACCAATCAGTTATTTTGATCTTATCACAATATGGAAAACTCTGTAACTCTAATAGCATCAGGTATATGTACTGCAACATAATTCAGAACTCACTCACACTGGCATCTTCACTGTGTGTAGTTGTGCATACTCCTTAGCTTATAATGTTGCCTTTAGTCCGTAGGTATTAATATTTTCATTGTGTGGACTTGCCAGAGCAGTGGATGGATTGTTTTCCTGTTGCCACAATGAGCTGTTGTACATAATCTTGGCAACCCTGAGTGGGATGATTATTTGACTTTAGGTCGATGTTATATGCTTTTAGTTTCATAGATATGAGATGTGTTTTTTCTTATTTTCATAAATAACTATCAATCTCCCTACCTTTTAAGAAATGTATCCTTCTTATATTATCTAATGCATACCTTCAAACAGTTAAGTAAATTTGTTTTTACATTTACCTAAAGATTCCTCCAGACACCTCTGGTTGTTTTGTATCTGTAGAAAAAGCTATAACCAGACATAATTGTAACAAAAAAGAGATTATTTTTGTCCATGGAGCAGCTAAATCTAGGAATATGGCTACAATGCCTTCCACAACTTAGAAATACAGAATGCTCTGAAAGTGAAATTTTTTTTAAATGGCCTTAATATCCAGAATTGTTTGATGTCAAATCTGATGTGAAGTGATAAGAGACTACTTCAGTTTTCAATATCCTGCTGCCAAAATAAGCTCAATTAGAGGGCTGCTACCCCAGATTACACTAGGTATGTTACAGTTTTAAAGCAGATACATATAATATATATATATAATATAGATATATATACTTTTTTTACACTCCTCCACTACCTGCACTCTGAAAAATTCAGAATTCCAAAACATATTTCATTGCAGGTGAATTGAATAAGAGACTGAATTTCTATGCTAAGTGGCTTCAGATTGATTCAGTTGAGTTGGTTATATTACCATCTGCTTCACGTGTACTTCTCTGGTTTTACTTCTTTTTTTTCATTAATACCTTCCTTGTCATTTTTAACTAGCTTATTACTATAAAATGTAATTTTATTCAAGACTGGCATTCTCCAAAATTTCTTTTCTGAATTTTGTATTTGAACAATCCATTTATTAGTCATTATAATTTGCCATTTAGCTTATTTGTGGAATATTGGCTTACATTCATAGCATTTGCTTTAGTCTTAAGCTTCTAATAGAATTTCATTGTTCTTAATCTCCTAATCCCAGGTACATTGTGTGCACATAGTTGGTCCTATAGAAGGAAGACACTCAAACACCTAATTTACAGAAGCTATCTCTTCCACTTTGTGTTTAGTTTTAGCATATACTTATTTGTGTTTAAGTTGTAGATCAAATTGCAGACCTCATTTTAAAGCAGCCTGCACTGATGTTTGTAAATAGTTTTGTCATAAAACAGTTACACTTGTCACTTTGTGTATTTTCTGTGCTACCTTTGTGCTACAGACATATAGCTGAGTAATCGTAAAACAAACTACATATTCACAAAGCTTAAACTATTTACTACTCGACCCTTTATGGCAAAAGTTTACCAGTTATTGATATAGATTTTTAACCCACAGATTCTATTTCATGATTTTAAGACATATAAAAAATTGCCATTATTATTTTTGACTTCTTGTAATAAAAAAACATGCTTTTGAAGAATATTTAATTTATGTTTTAAAATAAGAAACTAATGAATCAAATTATGTTAGAGAAAACTCAATCTTTAAGCATATTTCTTATCACAGAAATGTTGGATTTTTAAGTTCTTTTAATTTGCAGTGGAAAGTTGTTCAGTTGAACTTTTGAAATCAAGTACCTGGACTGAGGTATATTTCAGTAACTTATCTAGCACAGTCACAGCACTTTTATCCTTTTATTCTACTGTAGATAGTCTACAGTATTTCTCAACTATTGTTTGTATATCTTTTGAGATGAAAATATCAATGTGTCAAAGGGCCATATGTGGAGTCACGTTTTTATTTTCTTATTAATAGGATTCCCTTTTTTCTCTCCTGTTTTTTGGTCATTCGACATTCAGTCCTTTGTGTTGGAGGAAATCCATTCACTGAAAGTGGTCATGAAGGTTGCTCAAGTCTAATGTCATTATCTCAAAGAGGAAAATAGGAAATCAGTAGTGTGTGGCTTTTGATGATGAGTAAATATACCCGAGCACAAACTGGGAAAGTTAAACGAAGAAATTGAATATATGTTACTTGTAAATGATTTCAATAGGTATGAGTATTCAGATGAAATTAGGCATTATTTTACAATAGGATTTTAAAATATTGCTTCTTGATGGTTTTCTTCCTTAGATGTTTATTGTTCTTCAGGAAAATTAGAAGCCACATAGTATTAACAGAATGAACATTGGGGGTACCCTTAATGCAGACTAGAGTGCCTTAAGGAAGGAAGAATATGATGGACTGGCCTAGTAATAGAAAATAGAAGACTGAGTGTTTTTGGAAGAAGCGTTTCTTGGAAGAAACCATTGCCTGACTGGAATAAATTGTTGCCATAGAACTTCTAATAATAATTATCATTAGTGGGTAGAAATGACAGGAATTTCAGTTCAGTATATTCCCTCGAATGCCTATTTTTCAACTGTTAGCACTATTCAGGCAGGAATTCTTGTAAAGTAGAAACTTTTGTCAAATTATTGCTGAATCAGAGGTTCCATCCCAACACTACGGAGCTTTGTGTGAAGGGTGATTACTTGGGTTAACTGCATAGGTTCCCTCCAAAGCCATTCCAACTCTTGGGCTCTGGCTGGCAATTAGTTCATAGACTCTCAATGTGTGACAGTTCCTCTTTCTTTTTGAACAAAATGCAAAGTTGCCTCCAAGTGTTAAAAAGTCAGGAAGATTGTTTAGAGAACAAAAGGGATTATTTTGGTTCAAAGGAGAACTGAGAAAATGGCAGTCTTTCTACTACACTTCAGATATATTTTAGAAGCACTGATCCTTTGGTGTGAGTTATAATTATGATCTGCTGTCCTATGGATGTTTTCAAAAGTAATTAGATTGTGTCTTTCTCTGGATTCACATGTGAGCAAAAATAATCATTTAAACTTTTTTCCTCCATTATTTATGTAAATATTTGTTACAGAGCAGCTGAACTTTTTACCTTTCTCAAAAAGAGCAAAGTACTTTTCAATAGTCACTTATCATTTTTTGAATGCATGGCATATTATATTAGATAGAAAATAAGTAATATTTTAACAGATTATTTTATCATTTTACTGTGAACCTGTTGATCACATTCTGTTTTCAGCTTTACTTGATGAAATATTCATGATAATTAGAAATGAGCTTCATTCATCAGGGAAAAAAATTCTATTCTTCTGTTTGAACTGAAATCTCTCATGACCTTTTCCGTGGGATGTTAAAGGAACTTGGCCTAAGGCAACATAGAGTTTGGATCACAGTATGTTCTGATTGACAGGTACGTGGCAATCTGAAGAAGTAATTTCCTAAGTCAGAGTATCTTCTGATATGGGCTTAGAATTTTCTGATGCTGGGATGGGGACGTACTTCAGTGACTAAAGCACTTGGCTGACATGTTCAAGGTTGTGGGTTCTATTCCTTAGCACCACATAAGGATTAGCTGTGCATGGTGGTACACACCTAATAGTCCCAGCACTTGGAGGATGAGGAAGGTGGATTGCGATGAGTTTGAGGCCAGCCTGGGCTTCATAGTGAGTTCAGGACCAGCCTGGACTACAGAGTAAATGGTTGTCTCAATTTTTTTTTTCCTTAATGCTATATTTAGAGGCATTCTGAGTAGTTTCTTCTGTGTCTGGGAAATAGTAGTAAAGTATGAAAGGTAACAAACCTCCAAGCTTTGTTTAGAATTCCTACACTTGTTTGGTGGGGAAAGCTTGGCAAGAAGTGTAGCTTTCAAATTATTCCTCTTCCTCTGTGGAGAAAATACCCATTTTATGGATGACATTCTTCTCTCCCTACAGCATTGCCCTTTGATACAATAGGAGTAGAATAACAGCTCACTTGTTATTCATTAGTTCAGAAAGGGTAAGCTAAAAAGAGAAGGGAAAAAGAATATGTAATAGCAGTTGCCATTCTTACAAAACTCTTAGAGATATAATTCTCTATCTGACTCTACTATAACCTAGCCAAGAGATAGCTCAGTGTAGTGTATGTGTGTTTGTATGTATGTATATATGTATATCTATATGCAATCTGTCATGCTTTTAACACGCTCTGGTATGGGATTAGTTGACTCTTACAAGTTTTTAAATCTGTAATGTCCCCCCAAATCTCATGTGATTATATCAAAGGACTGCTCTGCTTATGTGTGGCTTCTGTTGATTCGTTCAGCGTTTGAATGTGCTGGTAGGAGGTGAGACTGACCTGGAAGGGTGTGTTCTTGTCCTCGACTTCTGTGTCCTCTCTCTGTATCCTGCTGTGATAGGATGAGCAGCTCACCTCCATTCCTAAGCTTCGATCATGCCCTTTCTGCCTCAGAATTAGCCAACTATAAACTCAAGTCTCCTAAAAACGATGAGCCTAAATAATCCACTCATTCTTTAAGTTCTGACTGTGAGGAATTTTTTCCAGTGACAGGAAGGTACCTGATACAATTCTGAAACAGAAACCAGAAGTTTTAGGAACTTGGTAAATACCTCCTAGAAACTTATCAGAGGCTTTTTTTTTTTCAAGTAAAAAATTTATCTAATTTTATTAATTAAGTAGTTAATGTTGATCATCTGTAAAATACAAGAAGGAAAAATGACAGGAAACATTTATTATAATTTGTTTTAAATGATACTTCAATTAAGGCCCTATTTGGGTATGAAGTTTGCTTTTTTGCACATGAAACTCACACATACCATTTTTTCTCAATTAGTAAATCATTTTTATAGATTTTTTTCCTTCCATATTTATTTTTGGTGTTTTTCTTTATTATTTTTAAAGTTTGCATATACATGAATCTTATAAAAATAAATTGTGTATGTAAAAATTAATCATATTTTTTAAATAAGCCTTTTTTAAAATTTGAGCTACTGCCTTTAATACAGCATCTTTCCCAGCAGGTATTTATAAGCATTTTTTAAATATTTATGGAATTCATGTTTGTGGGGCAAAAAAAATTCCTTGGTTGTACATGTGCTATTTATGTACACTCAAAGTAAATTGGCACAGTCTGAGGGCAAAATATGGCGTACGTTGTTTGTTTTATGTGCTGTTATGTTGGGTAATGGGTAAGAATTTTAGTCCCTACTGCAAAGTCAGATATGCAAAGATGTATTTATTCCTTGTCTTTTCTGTTTTCTGTAGTGCTAGAGATTTGGTGCGCATCTTCAATGCTGAGCTACACCTCGCCTGCTGTTTTGTTTTTATGACACAGCCTCCCTGAGTCATTACTCAGTCTGTGCTCAAACTTTGATCCTTTTGCTTCATCTTTCAAGAGAGCTGGAATTACCTTACTGGCCTGTGCCACTGAGCCTGGCTAAAATGTAACTGTTTTTGTAAGTGTAGTTTAATTCCTGAGGCACCAGGAATTGTCCTCTGGTGGTAAGGAATTTAAGTCTTTTTCTCTGTGCATACATGGTAATTCCACGGTAGCACTCAGTTAATTTTATTTGAGATTCCTTTCCTCCTTGTCTGTTCCTTTTCATTCTTCTGTAGATCTGAAAGCGGGCTTGACACTCTTCCAGGCATGTGCACTTTTCTTTGTGCAGTCCCTTCTGTGTGTGAAATGGCATCCTGATTTTGACATAATTTCTTCTGTCTACTGTTGGCATAATACCTATTTTAACTCAGGAGGTCTCTTGGGTTTTCTTAGGTTTACCCCTGATGTTGGTGATTCTCAAATGCTCACTCGAACTTGCACTCTGGGAACTTTTCTTCTTGCTCACCTGCTACCTATAGAAGTCACAGTGCTCCAACTGAGAGAAAGAATTGATGAGGTTTCACAGTGGGTTGAATGTGAGGTAAAGGAAAACACTTATGAGAAAGTGGGTGATGTTCTTGTTAGCTCTAGGATGCCTTGATTTTGTATCTCAAAACCTTTTTAATCTGTAACACGAGTTTACCTGACTGAACTTGGTATGGACATGAAATAAAAAAAAAAAAAAATAAAAAAATAAAAAAGTTAACTTCTTTCATTGAGGAAAGTAAAACCAAATATCCTTTCCAGAAAAGACATCTTTGCCATTTCTCTTAACTAGACTAATGAAGAATCTGTTAAAATAAGTCGTGTTTATTAACTAATGAAGATAACCTAGAAGTAGCCTGTTCCTGGAAAATTCCAGTGAGGCTAGGAGTCCAGGTAAGGTTGCAGGGGGAGTGTTTCCATTTCCTCTCCAAACAAAACGAATCATTTCTTTCTGTCTCAGCTGGAACTAGCCCCAGTACTTGGACCCCAGGTTCTGGGATCTTCTTTGAAGTTTGCATTCACATTTATTTTCTGTAGTTTATATTACTGTAGTCAATAGTTAGTGGGGTTTTTTTTTTTTCCTCTTCCAATAGATAAAATGTTCCCAAAACTCTTGGGTAATTTGCTCTTTTGATTATTAAGTTTTTGACCATTCATTGCCTAGCCTGAACTCAAACTTGTGATCCTCCTGCCTTAGTCTCCCAGAGTACAGCAGTTACAGGCCTATGGCACCAGATCCAGCCTGAAATTTCTTAAAGAGGTCATGAGAATGCTTTCTGCACAATGTATTTATTAGTGTAATGGTGAAAAATAATTGTTTCTATCAAAAATTTCCTTCAACAAATATTTACTGGGGATCATGCAGTGCATATCCCTGCCCTCGTGGCCCTTTTGCTAGCAGAAGGCAGATATTTGAGATGACTGTGTAGTGTCAGGAGGTCCTAAGCTCCAAGGAGAATGCACAAAGCAGGGTCGGGAACTGGGAAATGTTGAAAGGGATCGAACTCTGTTTAAAAAGAGATAGATCTTTCCCCCTCATTTGTTAAAATTCTTGGTTTTAGAGACTACATATGTAAACTGAGGGAGGTATGTATTCATTGTGCTCTCTGAATGCAGGTAGTATTTACTGAACCAGTTTAGAGATCAGGGTGAGTGGATTTCCGTCCCCTGCTCTACCCATGGCTGAGGGATATAAATCCACTAATTTCCCATAGCTCAGGTCTTGCTATATATCTATAAGTGGGATTCCATTTAACATGAAAAGTTGCATCTATATTCTGCAGATTATTTTTTAAATAAAAAATGATTCATTAGAGACGAAGCGATTGAATTTTGCTTAGTTCTTCGCTCATCCTCTGACACTGTCCTTGTGCAGTACAAGCTGTAGTAGAAGACATCTATCACTTGGCCATAATTAGGCATGTCTCTGCATGGCCAGTGTGTCTTTCTTGCTTGCTGGCTGGCTTGTGTGCTTTCCATCTGATTGTAGGACAGGTTTACTGTATTTTAGTTAACTTGTTTCCAGTGTTTTTCCTCCAGTTTTAACCATTAAAATAAAGATATATTTACTAAGATTTGAAGATATGGGGAACATAGAGATGTATGTGTATATACAAATCTTTTCATTAATGTATCAGTTTTGACAGTGATTACTTTGTCTTTGAGATAGGGTCTTGCTCTTCAGCCCAAGCTGGTCCTAAACTCACTATGGTAGCCAAGTTGGCCTTGGACTCACAGCTATCCTCCTGCCTCAGCCTCCTGAGTGCTGGGAGATGATTACTAATTTGTTACATGCCTTTAATTTTCTGAGTGGAAGGTGTGTGGTGTGTATGTAGAACAAAACTGAAAATGTCATGCATTACAAATCAGTTGACCTTTTTTCAGATTGACAACTCATTTTCCCTGACAAATGCTCAATATGCACTTCAGTCTAATAAGAACAAAGCTCATTAACGTGCACAAACTAGCAGCCTGATCTAGCTGTAATGCATATTTAATGTATAACATGTTCAGTGTAGTGTAACTACTTAGTCTTGTCATAAAAGGTACAGTGGCCTCCAGTGATCAGCAAGGTTCTGAGATCAATTTAACCTGGATAAAATCTTTATCCACAACAACTGTCATTAGAAATGACTAGCATTTCACTAATGAGCCCACCATTTACAACCCATAAGCTTCTCACAGATGGTGAATGTTTATAAACACCCACAGATGTGTGCACAGCTGACTCTCAGTTATCTGCAGGAATAGAAGACATAGATAATTTAGATTCACTTATAAGCCCCCCTTTCGTTTTAGTTGGTTTCAATCTTTTTTTTTTTTTTCCCCTCTTTGGACTTTTTACTACAGCTTTTAATGAAGTAGCTAATTAATCTAATTTTAACTTCTCTTATTGGTGAAATACCCCCTGATGAAAGCACTAATGTATACAAATGTGGCCACAATATGATTGGCAGTAGGATATTGGTAAGCACAAGCTTAGCTAAGCTTGTTTATGGCTATGTGACTCATTCATTTCTCATTGTGAACCACAGCAAGTGGGCACTTCAAGGATATCACACTTAAAATTCCCTGAGATAGAAGACAACATCATAAACTGGAGAGAAAGAGATGATGTCATATTCCTTAGCATTCTGGTCCTGTACCAATCGTTTTTTCTTCAGATTTTTTTTGAAATTTAATCTTAGCTTTTTATTGTGATATCAACCTACCTACTATCTTATGTTGAATGAAGATGAAGAAATGTAAATACTATAAGACTGAGTATCACAATGTTACACGTTTAAATTTCTGAATCTTCTTTTCTTTGTCCTAAAGAGTCTTAGCTCTTATTCTTTTCTTGTAAGTTCTTAATCTTAAACTTCAGTTTATTCTTTTTTGTGCATTTATCCAGGAAAGTTTCAACATAATATTTGGTGGAGCACACACAGAGCCAGGAGCTGTGTAGAAATGACTAGCCCTACAGAATATATTCAAAATGAACTATTCAGGGCAAGTATTTTGTTTCCTGATCACCTATGTCTTCTCAACTGAGGTACTTTCCAGAGGAAAACAATGTCTTTGAGGAACTTTTTTTTTTTAAAAGGCATTGAGAAAGAAAATAAATCATTCTTAAACAGCATAGGAGAAATACTTAAAAATGTTTAACAAAGTTTGGATTACATAGTGTTGGAAATTAGTGTCAAGATGTCTTGACCAATGGAGTTACCCAAGAGATGTGTAACTTTTATGATAAATGATAGTTTTAATTGCTTTTTACTGAAAAGAATTTTTGGTTGCTAACAGGTTATGTAAGAATCCTGCTGAATTTTGAGAGACTGAGGCAGGAGAATTACAAGTTCAAGCCCAGCTCAGCAACTTAGCAATTTAGTGAGACCCTGTCTCAGGTAAATAATAAAAACGGGGTTAGAATGAAGGTCCTGGGTTCAGTCTCCAGTACTACAAGAAAAAAAAAATTCTATGAAATATCTCTCAATTGGGAAAGTGACTGGGAACTCAGGGCTTAGAGACACAGAGATTTTTGTTTGTATAGTCCCTTTGAAAAGTTGTTAAAAATCACTAATACGTGTCTGGCTTGACTAGGTGGCACCATTTACTGAGGTGATAGAGGAGGTAGAGGTTTCAAGAAAATGTTGAATTCAAGTTCATTTACATTATGTTTGAGCTACATATAGGGTATTTGAATGATCCTGTCTGGTGAGTGACTGGGTGAGGCTAGTATGACCAATTTATCTCTTTTTGCCTAGAATTTTCTCAATTTTAGCTGTGAAGGACCTGTGTTCCAAGAAATCCCTTAGTCATTGCAAATCAGGATGATTAATCACCCTAGCCTGGACTCAGGAATAGTTTACACTGATAGTACGAACTCAGGAGTTCCCATTATAGGAAGCCCTGGGAATGAAATAAATTGCTCCAGTGGGAGATAGGGGACTGGGCAGAGAAAGAAGAGCCAAAAAGGGAAACTGAAAAGTTGTCATTATGTAGTAGAGCAACCAAGAATATATGGTGCACTAAAACCTATCTAAGCAACCATTTTAAGAAAAATTGTCAAATGCTGCCAAGGAGTTATATGATGAAAGGTTGGTAATTGCCCCATTGATTTGTACTCATTGGATGGGTAAAGAGAATCAACAAATATATAATGGAAGTTTTAAGAAAACAATGGTAGGTAGAGAGGATTTGAAGGTGAGGGAAAGTAAAGCAGGTGTTTTAAGTGTACATTGGAAGGAACGCATAAGGAGAAGACAGTTTGGAAGAAAATAAAATCTGTATAGCAAACTCCTGAGAGTGGCAAATCTCAGTGTGGAAGAGTAAGATGGCAGCAGCAGTGTAGAGAGCTGTCATAGAGAGCAGCGTGCTCTCCTGTTAGGAGAAGTAGGAAAGAGGAAGGGGCGAGTCCAAGTCTAGTTACATTTGTAGGTTTGACAACAGGAAGCTACAGGCGTTTTCATCTTCTGTTCTTCTAAGATAAAGTCCTCTGCAGAGTGATCAGTTGGGAAGCTTGAGGAAAGTCTCTAAGCATTGAAGAAGCCCCCAATACAGAAGCAGCATTGAATGGCAGTAAGAATCCAGCTGAAGCTGCGGTTGTGGGTAAGGCCTAGCCTTCATATTGCAGTATTGATTCTCAGCATGATACTGAGCAACTAGGCTATAGTGCGCAAAGGGTGGAGAATGTGGGGTGCACGCTTATCTTCCTAGGCATTTGGGAAAGGAAGACAGTGGAAGAGGCAAGGAAGACACTAGCCTGCGCACGGTAACCGAGGTGATGAGCTAATAGGAAGGATGTGTGCATGCGGAGGCTAGAAAATTGAAGGTTTCCATGGATAGGTGAATGAAGGAAAAGTATAGAAACAATCGTTTCAAAGAGTTTAAGTATATGAATTTCTTGGAACTGTGATAGTTCTGGGTGGTGACAAGGTTCAGGTTAAGGCCATGGGACTAGGTTATGGAAAATAGAGAAATTAATTGAACCCTGGAGATGAGAACAAAAAACTCAGAGGAACTGATGCTGAGTTGTTTGTTCACATGAAACTGATTTCATACTTGAAATGAAAAACTGACTCAGCAAATGTCTATCCTCAATGAGGAAATAGATTTGTATATAAGATAATATCAACCTGGAGCCGGGATGGTAAACCTTTTGTTGCCAAGTTCTATTTGGACATCATTTGTGTCCATGCAAAATTACCAACTTAAAAAGTAGTCTGCTGCTTTTAGTAAAACATTTTATTAACTAATGTGGTGGCTGAAACTGCTTCTCTTTGGCACATTTGCCTTGCCGAGGTCAGACCATATGATTTTGCAGGCCATATACTAAGGGCCTGACCTTCCTTACCTCTGACCTAGAGGAATGGCAGTGGTGTAACTAAATGTCCCATGTCTTAAAGGAAAGTGGGGTGTGTGTATGTGTGTGTCTAACGGGGAAGAAGTGATAGTGTGGTGTTGCAATAAACATCTGGAGGGAGACAGCCACTCAGCTGTCCACCATCTGTGTCCCATAGAAGTTAGAAGCATGAGATGTGAGAGGAATGATCAATACCTGCAGGAAAGGGGCACAGGAGATTGTGTGCTCAGTTCCAGACAGAGACCATTTTAAATTAAGACAACAGGGAAGGAATGTTTTCTAAAGAAGTTGGACTACTAGAGAGGTTGTTTGTGCTGATAATACTAGAGGAACTAAAGATACAAAAGGGTCTTAGCTCTTAGTCATTGGCAGCCAAGAAGGATGATAGTGACTGACTTGGTCTTATGGCTAAACCCAACTGTAACAGTCATCAGCATATGTGTTGTAGCAAGTATTATTGTGCAAAAGGATACATATGCTCATGGCTCGGTAGAAACCAATTACTTGAGAGACAAGTTGGTGGTGGAGAAAACTTTAGAATGAACTACCTGGCAGACCTTTGTGCTGATGGACCATCTTACTGGGAGACTGATCTGAGACAGTTTGTAGAAAAGATAGGTGACCAAGACTGGCAGCACCTTCTCACAGGTAGGGCTTGTGGCTAAATGACATAATCTAATCCTAGCTACCCTATCACAAGATGGTGTAGTTTTCAGTTCTAAGGTCTCCAAAACAAAGACCGTTACTTCCTCAGGCTATTTTTGTCACTCATTTATTTGCCCAAGAGCAGTTCCTGACGTTTTACACTATGAGCCCAGACAGAGAGAGCACAGCCACTAAAAGGCTCCCTTGTTCACATAACCCCTGGCAATAAGAGAAAGTACACTTCACCTGGTTATTGTGGAAGACAGGACCAGGTGAGGTTGATCTGGGATTGGCATGAGAGTACGCGTCATCGCTTGACTTCTGAAGGAGCTCAGAAGGCAATCTTACCATTTCTGAGTATACCTACAAGGGGAATGTCTCTCATTTTTCTCTGTGAGGAAGGAGCCATCTGTGAGTGGTCGGCTTCTCTTCTTGTCAGGCTCTGGGGGCAGACATGTGATTCCCATAGGATTTAGGGAAATTGTCCTGTTTGATTTATTATGGAAAGTACTGTGCTTTTGTGCCTTAAGGAATTTTCTGTAACACCTTAAGAGCAAATCAAAAAAGCTAAGGAACTGAATCCTTCTCAATAATATAACACTCTGTATTAAGAAAGCTCTATAATAGGAAGAATGACTTTCCGAGTCAGAAATATTTTTCTTCACATCGTCCCTTGCTGTTTATCCACTGTAGGTATATGAACACATGACCTTGAGCTCTGGGTTTCCCGACCTTAAAACAGATGTGATAATAGCTACCTTGCTCAAGTGGAGGCTTAAGGCAGAAAGATCTAGGTAAAACATTCCACGGAGATTGTAGAACATTGGCATTCCATCAAATTGATAGTTCTTACGAGTATCTTAATTTATATTTTTAAATTCTTTGTCTCTTGTATTCCTGTTTCCTAAAGAAAATTTTTCAGAGTTGCCTAAAAGCAGCTTTTATTTTGAGACTTCTGTATTTTGTCAGCTTTTTACAGTAAGGAGTGTATGAAGGGAGGAATCTTCCATTATTCTCTTGAGAAATTACTACATTTTTACCTCCTGGTACTTTTTTTTTGCATTTGTTAATGAGTTCATTGAAAGTTCAGTTGTCTCCCATTTTCATTTCTGTTATTTGCTTCCTTCTGAAGCATGTCAGTTTCTTTTTTTCCCCATTTTCTACTTATTATGATTTGTCTTATTGTCCTTGCTGGCTTCCTATCTTATAAAAATGTGTTGCGACTATACTGATTAGGATTCTTAATACTAATAAGATAATTTTTGTATCTGATTGGGAAGGTATGGCTAGTGATCTCTATCCTTTAGCAGAATAAATCTGTATATCTCTTTAGAAATAAAACAAAAATAAAATGAATATTTACAATACGTTGGACAAAAATTCATGTTAGAAATGAACTAAACACCTGGTTGGCTAAATTATTTTATTAAGAGATGGTTGGAGGAAACAAAGTAGGGCTTTTACCAGCAACACTCTTTACACCGAGTTGCTAATTCACAAATTTCCATAACTTATCTATAGGGACCCATGTTTTAAAATATAAATACATTTTTTAAGTTTTAAGTACAAATTCAGGTATAAACAGGTCACCCCTGAAGTCATCACCGAGCAGCCACAGCTCTTTTAGTCCTTGTCATCTTTGTATTAAGTAATTTCATGGCAGCCTGATGTTTTTGTATAACAGCAACCACACAGGTAATCTCTTAACTGTGTATGTATAAGGACGCTCACTTAGACTGCGAGCAGTGTAGGACCAGGGCCTAGGAGCTGGGCCAGGGCCAGGTACTTAGCACTTAGTGCATATCTCTAGAAATGAACTCCAGAGTAGGTAGCTGTATAATTCCAACCCATTCTTGAACGGAACAGTTTGAATATTCTGCCAGCACCTCAAAATCAATTCATTTATAACTGGACTTACCATGTTCCACATAAAACCTGATTTTCATGTTCTCATTTTGGGTTAATGATACCACCATTTTCCCAGTCACCCAGGCCTGACACCTTCACACCATGCCAGCTTTAATCATAGTGAAGTACTGTTTTGATTATTTCACACCTTTCAAAAATATTCCATGGCAGTTCTTCATCCTTGATTCTGAGCTCCCACAGCCGACTTCCTGACCTTATTTCCCCCTTTCTCCAGTGTGCACCATATGCTGCTGTCAGAGCAGAGCTGTCAGGGACCCTCTGGGCCCCATGTGGCATGCCAGGCACCGCTTGCCTGCTCCTCATAGCTTCAGGTCCATTTATCCCAGCTTCTCCTAACAGAAAACTCTCCAAAATTACACAATTCCCTAGCTCATTTGTCCTACCTTTTTTGACTTTTGCCGTTGTACTGTGCAATTTTTGTTATCTGAAGACATTTCATTTTGTCTAAGAACTTTATAAAAGAAAAGCCATTTACAAGTCTTCTTTTAATTCTTCACTAATATAAAGGTAATAAAATAAATGGAAAACATTCTGATATATTTTCAGTGGGAAATAAACGTTTGCCAGGCTGAGGCTTGTTTCCCAGAGTAAAGTAAAGCTGTGGGTGACAAGTGTCACTTCCACCCAGAAGTGGAGGCATTTGTGCCATGTAATTAACCTTTTCCTCTCTGGATTACACTGTCATTAAAGGGTCTTGGGTATTCACTGTGTGTTAAAGTGACATCTTGTTAAATGTCATTATCCTTTCATATCTGCATATGTATTTATATAAACACATTATTTTTTCACCTGACATTCTGGGCTTTTACAACTGAAAGCTTCTGTTCAGCCGCTTAGACTCTACTTAACACATTGTGTCAACTGTGTCAACCCTAAAAGCAAGAAAACCAATGCTAAGCTTTAAATTTTGTCTTATTTTTTTTAAATTTTTACAGTAGGTCATGGGGAACAAGCTCATCAGATTTAATCACTTAGATATACAGGAGACATTTTAATAATTGTTCTGTACTGGAAGAGTGATTAACAAGTATCTTTAGCACCATGTGGTGGATCAAGTTGCTACTAAGCTGGAAGTTAGGAAGCTTGTCTGAATACTTACTTAGTTATGAGGAGTTGTAAAAAAAGGTTTGTATTCAGTGCCTTCAATGATAAAGGCTTTTATCAGACTCTCTTTTGGAAATGGTCGAAATCAAAAACTGAAATAGGTTTCATTATTTCTGCATATCTCAACCTACACTGGTCATAGTTTACTTAGTTTCTTGCACAGCGGCATTTGGATTGTTTCCAGTCTCCTGTTGTTTCAAACAACAGTGTAAAGAGCATTCTTTTACGTATGATTTAGCACATACGTGAATTACATACATAGTATGTAATTCAGAAAAATTATGTGGTATTTTTAGTAAATTTTATTTTGGATAAACTTGCTAAATTACCATCCAAAGAGATTGCATTAGTGTTTTTTGAAGGTTTTTTTTTTTTTTACTTCTACCAATACCATATGAAGTGACCTGTTTTCCTAAGTATTCTCTCACACTGATTTATGCTAATTTTTAATTGCTGCCTTGCTGATAGATAAAAAGATCTCCCATTGATATGTTTTGAATAACTTCAATTATGAATAAGGTTGAGGATTGTATTTGTGTATAAACCCTCCATTCAGACTGCTGTAACAAAATACCATAAACTGGAAAACTTAACAAATAATAATAGGAATTGTCTCTCACAGTTCTGGAGACTGGGTAGTGTAAGGTGGATTAGCACCAGCCATTTCATTGTCTCTGAAGGGGCCATTTCTGGGTCATGGATGATGCCCTATAGCTGTGTCATTCCCTCATGGTGAAAAGGACAAACACTGGTCTCCAAGGTCCGTTTTATACGGGACCTTTATTCGCAATCTGATCACCTCTCATGCCATGCCTCAGGGATTAGAGCTTCCCCTGTAAAATTAGGGAGTATACAGACATTCAGCCTAGCAGGCAGGTGGCTTTCCAAAACATATCATTTTCCCTTTTTTAAAAGTATTTATATGACTTTTGAGTCAAAACTCAAACTTTCTCTAGGAAGATCTTCCCATTTCAGCAATAATCAAAATACACATTTTCATTTGTCTGCTTCACTTTTATGATTTAGTATTTTTTTTAATGTGACCCACTGGTATTTATTTTGATGTAAGTAGCAAAGTAGAATAGTGTTATCATCACACTAGCTGTTAGACATACCGTCTTTATCAGAAATTATATTACTTGGTGTGAATCATCAAGAACAGGATATGTTCCACATTGCTTCTTGTGGGCCTGTTATTCTGTAATACTTGGGCAGATGTAGTCATATCTACTCAAATTTGATGTTTTTACATAATATGTCTGCTTAATACGATGAAACTAATTTTTTGGTATATTTTGTGGTGACAGATTCATACAGTGATATTTATAATTGCTTTTAAAGTTTATGTTTCTCTGTTTGTTTTCTAAAAATCGTTATGCCATTGGCATTTAAATAAAGAACTAAATGAGTGAGGAAATAATGTTTTTAGGAAATTTTGCCATTTTTTACATGAATTCTCAAAAATGAAACTTTATTTTTAAAACTTTATTTTTAAATCCAGAAGACAATTTAAATATCTATGTAAGTTAAGTAACTATAATGCCAAAATCATATCCTTACTGCAGAATCTAGATAATCAGAAATGTGGAAATAAAACACTAATAATAATACTATATAATTTGCTGGATCATATTTATAACATCTTTTTTGAGCAGTTTATGTAGTTAGAATTGAATCATGATTTATTTGCAGCTACCTAAAATAGTTTTGTTTTTGCTATATGTTATTAAAACTGGAGAGTTTATTTTAAAATAATTATTTACAAATATCATCTCTAGCTGTACTTAATTATAAGCCATGAAATTATTTAAATTCAAATCTGAATATAACATACTAAGTCATGTAATTGTGATTTGTACTTACTGATGTATTCCTGTTTCTACAAAGCTTTTCATTGAAGCTGGAAAATAAACCCTTATATTTTACCCAGAGTAATTAAAAGAATGGCCCTGTTATCTGTGCTTGCTAAAAGGAGGTCTTGAGAATTACCGTTGTAGGTTTTCCAACCTCCTCATTGAAAGAGAAGAGAAAGGAAAGGATGGAAATGGATATGGTATAACAAACAGTCAGCAGTGTTTGCCTTACAAGGGAAGACAAATAGTCATTATAATATTAAATAATAATAGCTAATACTTATTCTTACCATGTGAGAGACATTGTGCCTTATGTATACATGAACTCAGTCCTCGCAACAGCCTTTTGAGGTAAATATTATTGTACTGATCTGATAGCTCAGGGAGGCTTACAGACATGAAGAGCACCTTGAAGGAGCACACAGCTGCTAAGAATAAAATCCAGGTTTGAATTCCAGAGTTTTGGTTCTTTATCTTTCTTGTCTGTATGTCACAGAGGGGAGTTTTTCCTGTATTTCCCAGTTTTTGCTTAAGCAGGAGAATTCCTCACTATGCGTTGTCCGTTTTACTGCCAAAGACCCTCTGTGCTTTGTGAAGACATCAGCGCTCATCATGGGGGCCAAGCTAGACACCTGGAAATCACCTCTACCTTCTTTCTTTATAATGTTCTCATAAGTGCAGATCGAGTGTTCTTTGTTCTCCCCGGTCCGTGGTGCCGCTCTGTCCTCATATGGGTCTATAAGCACATTTTGCCTAGAATTAGCTCCTAGCGGGGCCTTCTATTAATCCTATTCGCCCTTGCCTGTTCTCAATGATGCCACTAAAGTAGAGATCTGGCCATGATTTGTTGGCTACAGTTAGTTAAGTGCACGACAAGGATCAGTTCCAGCCTCCGTGGTATAGCATTTCCAACTGTATGGAGTCTGCCCGGGCCTGCGTCTTCTGTCCCGCTCCTTGAGTACCCCGTTCTCTCTCTGTGCTCTCATCTGCGTTTTCCCAGCTATTGCATTTTCAGCAGAAGCTGCCTCAGTCAACTGCCCTATGCTCTCACAGGTCCTTCCTGCTTCTGGTCCTCTGCTGTCCCAGAAACTTCAAGGCTTCAGAGTCCAGGAAGCTAACCGGGACTGCTGCCCTCCTCTCCGTGCTCCGTATCAGGTGCACCCTTCACCAGGGTGGTGTGCCTCAGTGACACGTGTTTGTCATGCTGTGCTGGACCCTTTGTTACCTGTTTTCCTCTTTTCTTCGTATTTTAGGTCAAGAGTGGAGAACCTTTTTTTCTGCCAAGGGCCATTGAGTATTTAGTCCATTATTTGTGGACCATGAAAAACTATCAACTTAAAAAATTAGCCTCCTATGTTTGGCAAAACATTTAATTAACTCAACTGTAATGTGATGGTTGAAACTGCTTCTCTTTAATCTTCAGAGATGAGGTCATAAACATCAGAAGTCATATCATCATGTCTTCCTGGGTTGAATAACGTCCCTGGGCTAGGTGGTCCCCAGTCCTGCTTTAGCTCAAGAATCAGGCTCTTTATTCATTGTCTTTGTCTTTCCTCAGTCTTCTCCTTTTTTTTTTTTTTTTTTTTTTTGGAATTAAATAGCAGAGCTGGAGGAATAGCACTGTGGTTAGAGTGCATGCCTAGCAAGTGCAAGTCCCTAAGTTCAGTTCCCAGCACCACATAAACCAGGCATGGTGGTGTGCACCTGTAATCCCAGCATTGGGGAGAGTGAGGCAGGAGGATTGTTGTGAGTTCAAAGCCAGCCTACACTACAGAGTGAGTTCAGGATCAGCCTGCACTCCACAGCAAGACCTTATATCAAAATAAGCAAAAACCCAAAAATCAGCATCAACAACAAAACTTTGTTAATATCTCCCCTTCCTCATATTCTCTGATTTCATCTTAGCATTATCTCATCATTAACTCTCCCTTCTCTACTCCCCTTGACACTGAAATTTTTTAAGTACCATTTGCAAATTAACCAAGGTGATATTTTATTCAGCGTACCCAAGCCTTGACTGCTGCAGTTTATTTATTTTAAAAGAGATTTGACAGCAGGAGAGAAGCTATAAATATTTTGAATATAAATTGACTTGTAGTTAGAGAAATTGAAATCCAGTCTATGATAAAACATGGCTAATTTTTATATCTGTGGTTTGTAGAGGAGTAATGTAAACATTAATTATTTAAACACTTTATTATACCCTGTCTTTTGTTTTTATTCCTATCCTTTATCCATTGCAGTTTTTTTTCATCTGTCAAGAATGGTCTTCCCTCCCTGGTCCCTGTCATGAGTAGCTCTTGCCTATTCTTCAGGTCACCATTTACTCCTGCTGTGTGTGTTCTACTATGCCTTTCACACTTTATGCCCATGAGAGAAGAGATTTCTCCTAACTTTTAGAGCCCAGTATTTTTATTGCTTAGTAATGTCTTGACACACTGTACCACACAGTAGGCAAGCAAGTGTTGATGTACTTTTCATTTTCAGAATTAATAGAACATCTTCTTACATGTCTCACCTGATACATTAGTTTCATCTCAAGAGTGAGTTTGTACTTAAAGTCAATGTGTCTTAGCAAGGAGGTTATATGTGATTATGCCCTTAATGCAGGACATAAATACAGTATAAAAGACTTAATTTGTAATATATGGCATCTAAAATGATATTTGAACCATTTAGCAGTAAAGAGGTATTTTATAAACTATAAGTTCACTATGGAGTTGATTTACGAATTTATTTCTGTATATTTTTACATCATTTATCAATTTAACAAGTGCTTCCATTTGGATTATCTCATTTGATCACCTTCATTAACCTTAGGAAAGTATTATCTTTTATGCCTAAGTCAGAAATGACTATTTAAGTCATTCAGTTCTACACAGATAGGTGAGAGCCTGGGCTACTGGGCAGGGTGTTTTACTTTGTGTATTTGGGGTAAAGGTTAAGCACATCAACTCTAGGGTACCAGCTGCTTCCGTTCTCTCCCACCAGCAGTGCTGTCACAAAAGAGCCACAGATCGGTTTGTAAGGTGTTGGGATATCTCAGCCACCAATATATGGAATCTAAATAGATCTATGAGACAAGGCGAGAAGAGGGAACAAGGCAGGGTTCTCCACAGTGGCGGTGGACGTGATCCTCTCACCACTTTTCTGGCCCCTGATTTATCTATAACCTTGATTATCCTTCATGATCAATCCTTCCAGTGGATTTTCTTAATGCCTCATTTGTTAATTTAGTCAACATTTACTTATTTACTTTGTAAGTACAGCTAGCATTTTGTTAGGTCAGTGAAATCGATGATTTCCTGCCCACGATGAGCTCTTCATATTGTTGTAGGAACAGTCAAGTATTCAGACCCTGTTAAGACTCAGTTGTATGAGCTGCG
This sequence comes from Ctenodactylus gundi, assembly GCA_004027205.1. Classification (NCBI taxonomy): domain Eukaryota; kingdom Metazoa; phylum Chordata; class Mammalia; order Rodentia; family Ctenodactylidae; genus Ctenodactylus; species Ctenodactylus gundi. Next base: position 106,049 of record PVKB01004293.1, on the reverse strand, counting down.
CGCCTTGGGACCTCAGAGGTGGCCATTTATGCCTTATGTGGATTAGGGGAGGAGGCTCATGTCATGAAGAGGCAGGAGCTTATTTGGTGAAGAAAGTGGAAAGATTTTCTGTGTAGAGGAAACACAACATTCAGAGTCATAAAGTAGAGAACAAGGAACTGTTTAAGCTTCTTACTGAGCCTAAACATGCCGGTACTTATCTTCTGAGACCTAGCTGTAGCACAGTTGTCACACTCTGATAATTTAAGATTGGCACAATACATTGTTTAATATTCTATTCTAATTATCATATCTAATATCCATATTCTAATTCTCTCATTCATCCAGTAAAGCCATTTATACCATTTTTTACTACTTAGAAGCTCACAAGAGACGGTTACATGAGTACTCATGTTAGGCCCTTGAGTCTCCTTCCATCTAGAACAATTCTCTAGCATTTCCTCTTCACTTCCTCTCTCCTTCTTCCTCTCTGATCTTTCCTAATAGTCATGGTTTTTAGCAGCTAGACCAGTTATTCCTTACTTAGGATTATTAGTATTCTGATTGTTTCCTCCCAAGTAGATGCAGGGTAGATATTTCTGTGCAAAATACTACTCTGGTTGTGTTTCATTTCAGGAGGCAATTCGTGTCAGTGTATCCTATTATTGGTGATGTCAAATTCGATTATTTGGGTACAGTAATACCTGCCACATTGCTTCGTATTCCAGCTCCCCACAGCGTGACACACAGTGCTTTCTGCTACTTTTGATAAATCCTGCTCAAATCATTTCTTACTATGAGAGCTGTAGTATTTTGAATCTTTTATAATCCTCATATCTTTAATATCCATTAGTTGACACATTTCTGTAAAGAATAGGTCTACTTTCCCCCATTTTCATTATTTTTAAATATGAATGTGGATACCAGATTCCCTCCTCCCACAATGTGTGATAGTCTATTGTCATCATTACTTAATGCTCAAATTGCCTTAAATTTGGTCATAGCAAATCCTTTAATCTGGCTTCTCTGGCTTCTTAAAACACTCCTATTTGTTTTTGAGTCCTTTTTTTTTCCTGGCTCAACAATGTGTTCCTGAATTCACATGCTTTATTGGTCTCAGATCAGCCACGTCACTAACCTGTTCTAGTTCTTTTTAGTGAGTAATGGCATTTAGAAACCAAAATGTGAGGGCTATTGAGGATATATATTGTATTTGTTTTCTGAACTCCTTTGGTCCACACAGCTTATCCTAATAGGTTTTTCTTAATTCTCAGCCTAAAGTGATTCCTGTACAGTTAGCCCGCTGCTTCCCTGCCCTTCCTTCCTTCCTCCCATTCCAGATTTATATTTCTTTTTTCATGGTGAGCCTCTCATTGCCCATACCACCACCATGTTTACCCATGTACTCCATCTATAGTACACAGATGATGGTTTCAGTATTGTACAACGGTGGCCTGACTAACAACAACTTTAATAAGGGGAAAGCTCAGATTATCTGTGTAGATTTTTCCTTCATGCAAATTGTTTAAAAGTTATCTGAATTAACTTTTTTCTAATTACTAATACTGTTAATATGACAATATGTTCATTTGATTGATTTCAATTTGAAAAAATTTTAATAATCATGCTTTTGTAAACATATATGACATATTTCATTCTCTCTCTCTCTCTCTTTCTCTCTCTTTCTTCTTTTTTTTTGAGACAGGGTCTCACTTTGTATCTCAGGCTAGTCCTGATCTCACTATCTAGCCCAGACTGGCCTAGTACTCAAGGAGGCAATCCTCCTGCCTCAGCCTCCCAAGTACTAAGATTATAGGCGTGTGCCACCATGCCCAGCTTTATGTGATGCCAGGGAATTGAATCAGGGCTTTGTGCCCATAAGGCAAGCACTTTAACCGCTGTGCCATTCCTCCAGCCACTCATTTTTGTTTTTTAAAATGTTTTATTTACTAATGAAAAATATTCATGACCTTAAGTGCTTGGCATTATCTATGGTTCTTTTTAGGAAAAACATAGCTAATCCTGAGTGTAAATTTTCAAAGATAGGTAGTTATTAAACTATCTGAAATATTTAGTGTATTTTAATTAAAATCATCATCAAACTACTTTTGAGTTACATTTACATTTAAATTAACAACCTCTAAATACTCTTATTTTTCACCCACCTTTTTTGATAACACCTACAATGTTTAGTACTCTTCTAAAAATATGAAATAGAACCAGATGGAAATGCAGCTGATACATATTTATATTTATATATCTGAATGTAAACTGTAAATGAGTGTGCTATTTGTACTCCATAGCATCCACTTGTCAGCTTGTCTCTATAAAGGGATTGTTTCAAAAAGAGAAACAAAGTAATAAGTGCATAGAAAAATGATTTTCTGTTATCTTACATGTAATGTTATTCCAGCCATACAGTTTCTTAGACAATGTCTCCAAATAACCTGTTTAGGAGAGACAAAAAAGGTCCCTAGTATTTCCTTGAATGACCCTCCTTGAAGCATTTTCTCCTGCTTTCTTTGAATATATTTAGCATTGATAATTATAAATATGTGAATATTATATAATTTGTTATTTGTAGACAAATTTGACTCTATACCTATGTCCTTAGTTGATTATATATTTTATTTAGTCATAATTGATTGTAGTTCTTTAAGTTTGATGTCTTTTTGTTATTTTTGAAGATAAACTTTTCATAATTCTATAAAAATTCATAGTGATCGGTCTGTATCATCTTAAGTCAGGGGACAATTAATTATCTTGTGACATGATGAATTCAGTATTGGAAGCATGTTCATAAAAATTAACATGAAAATGTAATTTCATACAATAAGACTGCAGAATTTCAGTAACAACCGATTCACTGTCTCACACTTGGTTGGTTTTAGAATAGAAGCTGATGCCTGAACAGATAACCCATTTTTACAAGGGAATGTGATTTATTATAACCCAAGACAAAGATATGACTAGAACCACATCCTATTTAAAGTTCCCGTGCCACTGGACTCCAAAAGCAGTGCTCTGAAGTGAATCAGGGGAGCCTGCAGAGGACCAGCACAAATAAGACAGGTTTCATTAGAAGGTACTCGACGTATGAGAGCTCATGCCTTCTTATTTGGAAATGCTGGCTTCTTTTGGCATCGGGTCTTTTCCCTCTGTACCATCACCATCACTGGCTTCTGTGTGTGTTCTGACATTGCCATGGTAACCCCGAGGGCTGATGGAGTTCCCTGCATCTCTGTTCACAGAAGGTGATGAGACAGGAGTGATGGATAGTCTGCTGGAGGCCTTGCAGTCAGGAGCTGCCTTTCGCGACAGAAGAAAAAGGACACCGAGGCTGGAAGGTGAATACCATTCTTGTTTCATGTTACTTTCTAGGGGATGATCATAGAGAGGAATTTTTTCTTTTAATTCTTTAAAGTCATATGTCAAGAATGCAGCGCTGTGGGCAACAACTGCTCAGAAGTTTTGTAAGTTTGCTTAATCTCTTGCAGAGACAAATGTCAGAAAGATACTCATTCCAGTTGGCTGATGTCAGTGGCACATTAAGAAATCAACGCACTGAACCTAGAAAATCCTGATTAGTCTGACAACTCTCATCTAAAGAACCATATGTACCTTGTCCCCATGGAGTTTACAGTAGCATAATTAAATGGGAAGTAAAAGTCATAACATTAATGCTTCAAGTATTTCAGGGTACTGAAGCATTCCTTTGCTTTCAAAAATACTTAGCCTTGGAAAAAATATGTCTAGTACTATTATACGTCCTGAAGTGAACTGATCTCTATATTAAGTTTCTTTTATATTTTTTAACAGATATTCGGCAGAGTCTCAGTCCAATGTCTCAGAGGCCTGTTCTGAAAGTTTGTAACCATGGTAATAAACCGTATTCATAAATTGCACATTTTTCTTATCTACTTGTATCCTGTTGATCTGTGATTTTAAAAGGCTGCTGTGATCTTAAGTTTCAGTATTGCTAGAATAGTAGAATGTGTAGATGTTTGCATTTGCTGGGAGATTGTTTACTGATGTTTTCCATCCTTGAGTTATTGCTTTGCGGCTGCTTCTTGTTTTTCTTTTCAGGTCTTACGTGAGTACCGTATTGTTATTATGACTTAAAGCTACCCTCACATTTCCAGTCTCTCCTGTTTCGTGCTGTGATTAATGCTATTTTTAAATAATGTATTCTATAAATGTTAGGTATAATTTGAAGTATTTAAAGTATACTTTTTTCTCTAGCATATTACCAATATAGGGAGTAATTCTTTGACTTGTACTTTAGAAAAATCATAAATACAGATGAGTTCCATGTGACATTATTGTGGAAGGACCTGCTTCAAAGAAAGAACTCCATCTGGGACATTTATCTAAAACAAACTCCTTTCGGAAATCTCTTGCCAGTCGGCACATACATCCGAATGCATGGCACCGTTTTCTTCTGTCCAGGGGACTCTTTGGTGTTTGGGTATTATTCACTTTAGTTTTTGTTGTCTCCAAGTTCTGTATAGCAAGGTTCTACTTACCTTCTGTAGTGAGAACACATTCAGCCCTTCTAATGCAGTTTATTCAGATTGTAGCTGTTGCCACTGTTTTCCTTGTTTGTAAATGGAGAAACGATTGACAGATTTTAGTCAGAGGTTTTTTCGATGATAGTAAATTTCTAGAAGTATCTCTGTGTGACAGAAAAACTTGTGTCATGTTTCTAGGTAACCGAAGGTAATTAATGAGATACATACATAAAAATAGGAATATTATGACCCCTTAGTTGCTGCGTAGATCCTTCCTACCCAAGACAATGAACATATTGCAGATGCTTAACAAATGTGAGTAAGGGAAAAATCTGCTGCAAAATCTAACATAGGTTCTTTTTTACTTCTTTCTGCATTCTTTTGTGATTACTTTGACTTTTCTTATCCTAACAATACAAAGAAATAATTGGAGAAGTCAGGGACATTCATTGTGAATGATTAACTCATAACTTTGTGTTTATGACTTCAAGCTATTGTAGCATAGTACATTATTGCAGAAAGCATAGAGGATAACACTGTCCTGTGCCTTGGAGAATACAGTGCTTAGAGATGCTGAAGTGGAAACCTGGTAAGGCTGAAAACCTTCCGAGAGGACAGGGCTGGTGACATAGCTGTCATTCTTCTTACTGCATGTTGGTATTTCAATTATTTTTTATTAATAATAACTCAAATTATTTACCTATTTTAAATCATTGAAGAATGACGTCCTCGATGACTGTATGATTAAAATATCATCCTTGCTTAGTTTAAAGTAAGCATTTTAAACATCATGCAGGGGAAGATTATTTTAGATAATTCTGTACAATAGCCTTGGGGGAACCCATCCTTCTGTGACAATATCAGTAAAATGTTTGGGATATAATGGTTTAGCCATAATCACTTATACATTTTTATTTTAGTCCACTATATTTAAAAAAGATGAACACTGTGTTTTTAATTATTTGTTCTGAGACAGTCTTACTCTGTAGTCCAGGCTGGTCCTGAACTCACTATGGAGCCCAGGCTGGCCTCGAGCTCATGGCAAACCTGCCATCTCAGCTCCTGAATTCTGGGATTACGTGTGTGTACCAGTACGTCTGGCTTCTGTGGTGTTGGGGAATCGAACCCAGGGCCTGGTGATTCCTGGTAAATGCTATAACTGCTGTGCTGTTCCTCTGCCCCAGATGTTGCATTCTTGTAAAACTAACATATGTTGTCTTAAATTCTACGGCTGTTATATTTAGGCTAGTAAATAATAATATATAGCAATCCAAAGGGATGTTTTTACAAAGATCAAATTTCTTTTCTAATATAAATTAATTATTATAATATTTTTAGAAATTATGTTCTCTTGGTCTTTATTGTAGTTCTACTTTTCATTTCTAATTAAATAGAAAGAAATCCAAATGACCAAACTCATCTTCAGGAATGTTGTGTATAAAGAATAGTTACTAGTCTACATGTAGAAAACTACTGGATTTCATTAGGGAAATTTTCTCTATTGCAAAAAGGGTAATGAGTATGTGTGAATAAGATGATATTTGAGAGTTTATTTTGTAATCTTTCCATTTCTAGTCATTACTTTGTTTTCATTGAAAATGCTAACCCCACCACTAAACTGTATAATTACAGAGTACCAGTAAACCTATTTTAGCTTTTTAGTTTGCTTTCATATACTTAACTGTCTTACATTTATACTTTCTATAAGCACATTTATTGATACTGGCATACAATCTATTTGTAAAAGATTTGTAAGATTTTCTACAATCCTATATCCTAAATTACATCCTAAGTAAAATAATAACATTAATAAAATTAGTGAGATAATATTTCCTGAGTTATTTGACTTATTAAATACAAAACACTGTATCATCCCCTTTAATCTCAATAATCCTATCAGATAGTATTTTTATATTTGAAAGTAATGAAGGACTAAATAGATATGATAGTTTGCTTAAAATCATGCAGCCAAGTTACACACTTAGGATCTGTTTGCCTTCAGAGACCAAGTTCTTAGACTCTTTGCATGTTATGCTCTGAAAACAACTGTTTGACTCCATATATAGTCTTCTTCCATCCGCAAGCTGGTAGTTCTTGCACTTTTTTTTTCTTTTTTTTTTTTTTTTTTGGTGACCTAACATTGAGGTATTGAGAAGCAGCCTTTCAGATGTTCTCCAGCCTCTGGTGTATCTTATCTCTTGTTTCTAGATGTAACCACTAGATGGCAATGTTTTCCTAGTCTGAGACTTAGTCCTGGAATTAATTATGACCACTATTTTTTAAAATAAAATTGTTATTAAAACAACTGTGTTAATTTTAGCAAGTATATGCCATGTTAGAAAGACCATAAAAGGTGGGCATTTGTGTATAAATAAAATACATAGTTGCGTGTAACTCCAGACTCCAAATTTATTAGCTGTAATTTTAATCTTTTATTATCTGTGTATCTTTGTATTATTACCCGTATTATTGTCCGAGTCTTTTGAACCATAGCTATATTTACAAGCTTATTATATTTATTTTTACATATACAGAACATTTATTTCAAAATTGAACATTTCGACATCTTATCCCCCTGGACTTTGGGGCTAAAAATGGCTCCATTTGTATTTTGGCACGTTGATCTCAAGCATTCTAATTTCCATGGTTTCAGAAGCAGAGGCATCTGAGACTCTGAGTAACTCAGCCATTATCCTAACCTCCAAACTCCTACCAAGAATAATTTGGTTAAAATTTTTACGTATTTTATCCTTTGCCTTGGCTATGAAGGCCTAGGCAGAAATTAAATATTTACTATTTCTCTTTACTGAATCTTTATTCAAAAAATTTTAATATAATTAAGATACAGAGATACCTTGTCGGAATATATTGTCTAGTTAGTAATCCGATCGGTTATAATTCCCTTACATCTGGTAAATGCAAGGTTTCAGATGACACGCATAATTTTGGCAAGATCAGTAGTGGAAGAGACTATTTGGACTTTGTGAGGACAATGCAGACTTACTTGTAAATGAATGTGAGACCTAAGATTGAAGCTGAATTTAGAAATGTGGGTAGAAACAAGGCCAAGAGCTGAAGGACGAGGATGAGCCAAAAGCAGATGTAGGCTGGCTGCCCTTCCTCAGGAGGGCCATGTGGAGCCCCACTGGGAGCTTGGAGAGCCATGATTTCTAGTAATTCACCGGTCTGTGTTACCACATCACTGTCCTTAAAGTATTGCCACTCAATGTCTGTCCCTCACATTGCTCATAAATTGCCTGAGTGTGGAGATAGGCCAACAATGGAAATGCCTGGGTTATTTTCAGCTGTAACTCCTGTGTGTAGCTGGGTTGGGGCCTAGCATGTGGGTGTTCAGTAAGAGTGTCCTGAATAAACAGATGTGTTTATGTTTAGGCTTGAATGGAACAGCTAATGTGCAGTGTTGGAGATAGCACTCCTTTTTCAAAGAAGTATGGAACACTCACAAATTTGTATGTTCTAATTGCACAAGGGCATGCTAATCTCTGTATTATTTCAATTTTTGTATATGTGCTGCCACAGTGAGCTTTAGAGCCCTCTTTATCATCTCTTGTCTCCTCCCTTAAATGTTATCTTTCATCCAAAGGAGATTTCTGACCATCCCCTATCTGTTCTTACAGGTTCCTAAGTGAATTACTCTATAGAGATATAAGACTACTTATTGCATTTGTTTCTGGTAATGAAACAAAGTACAACCACAATAAAATAAAGAACACATCGCTAATAATGTTCTCTTTATTCAACGCAATATGCTCCAAAACCAAGGATTTTCTCTAGTTTATGAAAATCACAAAAGTTCCCCTTTTAAACAAAATAAACACATAAATCCATTTTTTATGAAGAACATATATAACGTTGAGGGGTTTATGAATGAAGTACTGTCATAGTTGAAAATAAAGCACATCATACAGAAATAGACTAAGATGCAAGACCTAGAGATTTGGACTAGTGAGGTTTTTGAGTAATAAGCAGCAACAACAACAAAAAATGAGAAGTCTAAATAGTTTGGAAGTGACAGAGAAATTGAAGGACTTCATAAGCACCTTCATGATGGAGGAAGTGTTTTGAGGATGAAAGCCAAGCTTAGAGTTTTAGTTTGAGAAACCTTCACAGAGTTGATAATGTTGTATAACCCAATGAAGTATCCAAAAAGAACTCTTTAAAATAACAAGAGGGTGTCTTAGTTACTTTTTCATTGCTGTGACTCAATATCCAACATTCACAACTTAGAGGAGAAATATTTATTGTAGCTTAGAGTTTCAGAAGATCACAGTCCATTCATGGGTTGATGGATGGAAAATAGTGGAATCACATGGTAGGGCCACTCTGCAGCTACAGCTGGAACCTGAGTTCCTGGGGCAGAGATCCTTACAGCACGTGAAAGAAAGACTGGGAGGAAGGGTGGAATCTGCACCCACCTCTCCTAGCCAGGCCCCACCTCCCAACCCTACACTCCATAGGAACAAGAAGATTTTGGGGGGCACTTCAGGTCCAAACCACCATATTCTTCCACTGCCCCCCCCAAAACACTCATAGTAACCTCCTTAAGCAAAATATAACTAGTCCTTTTCCAAGTGTTTCAAAAGTCCCAATAATTTTAGCACTGTTAGAAAGTCCAAGTCCAAAGTCTCCTCTGAGACTCAAGGCAAATTTAGCTGTGAGCTCCTGTCAAAACCAGAGTTAAGCACTTCCAATTTAAAAAGGCACAGGGTAAACATTTCTATTCCAAAAGGAAGGAATAGGAGGATAAAAGGCAATAGGACCAAAACAGTTCCTAAAACCAGCAGAGCAAGATTGAAATTATACAGTGTCAAGTAGAGAATCTTGCAAGATAATGCATTCCAAAGGGCTTGGGTGACCCCAACCGTATAGCATCACAACAGGCTGCAATTTCCATCTTCTCTGTCCACTCACCACTGGCAGCTTTCCTCAGCCTATGGTCCATGCTCCTGGCTTTTCCAAATTTACAGGCGTTCCACTGTACCTTTGGCTTCTCCTTTACAACTTCAGATATTGCCCTCCCAGGGCACACAACCTGGCCTCCAAAACATTCCTCTTAAATCCAGGAGGAAGCCTCAGTGAACTCACAACTCCAGCACTCTGCAAGCCTCTAAAGCCAAGACCGCATGGACATCGCCAAGGTCGACTGCTGGCTTGCGCAGTAGCTTAGCCTCCTTGGACAAATGTTGTGTAAAGTCTCTGATTCTTAGATGGTTGAACTCGAGACCGCTGAATTCTAAGACTTTTTTTTGTTGTTGTTGTTTGCCTCTGGGGTATACTTTTAGAGCAGTCTTCTGCCTCTCTACCCTTGAGTTAGTGAAGGGAGGGGTCTGGCTGACTGTAGAAATGACCTCTTGGCGTCTCTCCTACTGTCTGTGTAAGTACTTGCCTTCTTTTTAATGCTAATGTCTTTAACTTCCCTATGCTCTTTGGTTCCACCATTGCAGGCCATTTTGACCTGGCACTGTAAACCTTCTCTATGATTTTTCTCTGCCAGTTTATCCTGTCTTTTACTGTAGAGTTGGTTAAAAGCCATGTAACACTTTGAACATTAGTCTGCCTTGAGATTTCCTCCACCAGAGTAAGCAGTCCACCACCCTTAATATCTGGACAAGGGCAAAATGCCGACAAACTTTCTTACAGGGCATTGCACACGTGTTTTTTGGGCCACTTGTAGATACACTTTTAGATACTTTAGATACTTGTAGATAATTTTTTGTCTCTGTGACTGAATACCTAACATTCACAAGTTATGGAAGAAAGACTTATTGTAGCTTACAGTTTCAGAAGGTCTCAGTCCATTCATGGGTGGGCAGTTGGAAAGTGGAGGCATCATATGGTAGGGCTGCAGCTACATCTGGAGCCAGAGTTTCTGGGGAAGAGATTCTTACAGCATCATGAAAGAGAGAGAGAGACTAGGGGAGGAAGGCTGGAACCAAGAACACATGCCCCTCCAGGTCAAACCCTAAGTACCCACCCCTTCTAGCCAGGCCCCACTTCCCAACCATACATACTATCCGTAGGAACAAGAGGCTTTTGGGGGATACGTTAGGTCCAAACCACCATAGAGGGTGAGGCATGAACTGGCCATCATTTTGAGTGGACTCGGGCAAGGACTGAGCGCTAAGAATGAACTGAAATGAATAATGAAGTGAAGGAGAGGGCGGAAAAAAAAAGATAAGGAATAGAATCAGAGTGAAACTATATTATGAAGATTGAAAGATGTATTTCAATAATTTATTATTCTTTTTTTTCATTGTTTCCCTTATTTTTTTATCTCACTGAATAACTGTTTTTTTTTTTTTTTTTTTTTTTTTTCAGGTCATGTAAATTCCTAATCTCCTAGAGACTTTCTTCCCCTGTACACTCTTAGGCCTTTTCCAACAAAGATTTCATAAATAAGAATTGTTGCACCATTCCTTCTGGTGCATCTGCCTGCAATTTGATCACTCCTCATTAGATGGTTCTCTTTTCATTAAGTAGTACAGTGGGATTTTTTCCCCAGTTAAATGGATATAGAGTAATCAGAAAGGATTCTATAAACTATATGCAATTAAAAACCCTAATGATAAAACTATTTAACTGTGACAAAATAAGATAAAACATAATCAAAATTTTAGGCAAACAAGTATTACACATTTTTAGTGAATATCCATAACCTAAACAAAATCTTGCTATATTATCTTTACACTAAATCAATTCTTAATAGCCTTAATTTTGGTTTGATTATCTATTTTTGCTCTTCCATTTATATATGGAGCTTTGGAAGATTTTTATAGAAATAAGATTGTATTGCCTCCAGGCACATCTGCTCTGCCACTCTTAAGATTTGAAGTCAGAATTAAATGGGAAGCTAGTTAGATATCTTAGAATTAGCTTATTTCTCCACAAAATGACTCTGGGAGAGCATACAAGGCAGGCATTGTGTTGATAGATTAGAGCTTCCCATAGAGCCACCCGTCCCATTGCTCTCCCTCTGTCCCCTTATTTCTCTACCTAACTTTTTTCTTAGGTAGTAAGAATTTGGCCTGAGGCAGAATTATGAAATTTCTGAAGTTTTCAGTGCTGTCTACTGAGCGTTAACGGCCTTAAGGCTTCTTGCAGAACAATAAGGACTGCACCAAAACGGTCCTTGTCTAGGGAAGTTTATCAAAGCAGTAAATGTTGACAATTACAATTTCAAGTTGTATTAACTGTATTCTATCTTAAAGTAGAAGGAGCATAAGGAACAGCCTAGTAAGGTAACAGGATTTTTCTGGGTTATTTCCTGAGTCCCTTCTTGCTCCTGTACTGGTGAACTCCTGCCCACCTGATAACCTAAGAAATGGAGCTATTAAAATACTAATTGTTTTTGACACCCTTCCACTTGAGCTTTCAAGCAGAATAAAATGCTACCTGTAACTGTCAAAAGATGGAAATAGTTTTAGGGAGATTTTTCTAGGCCACGAATATGAAGCAATTTGGATGATTTCACATTTTATTCAAACATCAGTCTCTTGCATTTACTATGTAGTCAAGCAAAAGGAGGAACCGACCCAGCGTGGCCCCTGCTGAGGTAAGGATGCCCGTGGGTAGAGACTAGAGACAGGAAGGGTTTTCTAATTTTATAGTCAGGGCAGGACAACCTTTTGTCATAATCATAATGAGACCAACTCTTAAGCTTGAACTGCTTAGAAAACTCTCAAGTAGCTAAGACTTCATGTTATTTCAAAAGGATGTTTATGCAAGAAATAGCAAATGTCTTCCATTTAATGAGCATTCACAACTGTATGCTGAAGGCTGGAATAAATTTAGTGAAAAGAAAATAAAGAACTATTATATAATGAAGGCAATGCTCTTGACTTCCCTGAAATAAATGTTATGATTATTTTGCCCTTGTTTTTTTGTTTTGTACCATGTGGACTACAATGATGATGATCTTTTAAAAAATCTCTTTTTTTTTTTGCTTACTCTAAATCTTTTTTTTTTTTTTAATTTCCCTTATAGCAGAGGTTCAGAGTCTCGATTTATAGGTAGGAGCCAAACTAATTTTAAATGTCCTTGGACATTTTATTTTTCTTGGTGAAAAGATCTGTGAATTTAATCTAATTTCTCCAAAAAATATAAAGTACTGATTTTGTTGTTTGATGACTGATGCAGTAATTTGAAATATAATACTTAAGCTATTTCTACTGTAATTATTTGCTGCTTGAGAAATGACATGTTCAGAAATGTAGAAAGCATGTCATATGCTTGGCAGAGCTACAGCTTTGTGACACATTGTTTTGGATAAACAGCTAAACCCCACTAACATGGTAGCTAGCCTCATTTTGTGTGCAGAAGGAAAGACATTTGTACCTGGGAAGTGGTGAGTCCTGCTGGGTATCCAGGGCAGGAAGACATGCTGGGGTTCTGGGGTTATACAACTCTGGAGCTGGCGAAGGAGACAGTCAGCCTTCCCTGAGGCCACCATAGGTGTACAAGTGAGGACAAAGTCAGAGGTGCCAGTTCAGAAAAGCTGGTTGAGGAAACGCCACACTAAAAGGCATGTTATCTTTCCTTGCTCTGCCTCTGACAGAGGCTGTAATGTCCGTATTGTGAAGGTGAGAGGCTGAGATTCAGAGGCATACCAGCTGGACTGTGTCCTGGTAGAGGAGCTAGGAGAGCATGAGGACAGAGCACAGAGCGGGTACCAGGGAGAGACACTAGACTGGAAGCACGGGCAGGTGTTAGGCAGGGGTAGCCTGGAGTCTCCCAGTGATGACATCTGTGCACTGAGACTTAAGATATGAAATGGTTTCTTGAAAGTGGTCGTCTGAAGGTGAAGGGTGCCGTAAGGGCAGTGGAGGTTGACACATTTCCTCTAGGGAATGTGAGAGGGAACCAATCAGAGAACCACAAAGTAACATTTGCAGGAATGGCCCTTCTAAAAAGAGAACCAATTACTTCTGTAGTGAGAGTAGTCTCTGAAACCTCAGGGGACGAAAAGTAGCCAAGGAGATGCTCCGGCCCTACGACGAAGGGTGGATGGCCCTCCATTGTGAAAAAGTTCTGAAGTGAATCTCTGCAAGTGACAATAGTGTTTAGTTAGCGAACAGAACAAAAAGGCTCCAGAGATCCAGCGTAGCCACCTCTTCACATTTTTAGAGATGAATAGGTGTTTAAATTTTGTTGTAGGAAAATAATGAAACCTCCTTTAGAGAATCACACACCATTGTTTTGCTGTTAGGTTACATCTGTACACATCTGTGTCACATCTGGGTGGCATTATAGCAGGGATAGTGGCAAATCTGATGCAGGTGGATTTCTTCTAGGTGTGTACTAACCACATTATCTGAAATCTTGTCACCAGAAAATGACACTGGAAGGGAAAATAACTGGGGGAGGCGGCATCATGTATTTTAGGGATTGAACCTAGGGCCTTTGTACTGAGCTACCACTTATCTCTTTATATACAGTGTGTGTGTGTGTGTGTGTGTGTGTGTGTGTGTGTACATACATGTATATATATATATGTGCGTGTGTATATATATATATAATATATATATATATATAATATATATATATATATATAATATATATATATGTAAAATTTTTTGAGACAGGACCTCGCTACATTGCAACCCTGTTGCCTCATCCTCCCAGAGTGTTCGGATTATCGGTGTGCATCACCGTGCCCAGCTCTGCCCCACTTGTTTTAAGTTTTCTACTCTCTTCCAACAGCACAAAGCTGAGGACTAAGCAGGGACTGTGGCAGTTATTAAACCTTTGGCTCTGCATTTGTCTAGCTATAACAAGCAAAATTATTATATGTTTTGTAAACTGGAAGATGAAATAAAAGTGTGTGGATGCATTCCAGTACAGTGCCTATGACTGAGTAGATTTTCAGTCAATTTCAAACTCGCTAGCTCTTCTTGATTCTGTGCACTTTTTTACCTTGTAAATGGAAAGTTATTGTAAGTTCTTGAATAAAGTGACTTGTAGGCCAAATAGATATTATAGTGAGAAGTTTAAACTAATCACTTACTATAAATATTTTTGTGGAGCACTCAAAATGCATGAAGCTGTATGAACTTATTTGAGTTTTTAAAAAACTTGAAAAATTGAAAGACTTTTGTTTCTTTAAAGTAGAGTAGTAAAGACATTTTTGCTTTCCCTTTTCCTTGGGAGTCTCCATAAAGACACCAAGAGAGGAATTCACAAAAACTCTTTTTAGTTCCTACGAGATAAAGGCATCATTAAGCTGACAGGAGAGTATGGAAAGAAAGCAAGGCGGTGATGGCAGTGGTGGTGACAGTGACGCTCCAAGAAGAGGGTTCGCTGGGACCAGATGCATTCAGTCCCCAGGGCTGTCATGAGATTCCACCACTGTGTGGGGGTACAGGGCGGCTTCACAGGGCAGAGATCTCTTCTGTCTGAATCCAGATGCTAGAAATCAGAAGTGGGGACGTCAGCAAAGTTAGTTTGTAGTTCCTGGAACCTGCATCTTGCCTCTTAGCGCTTCTGGTAGCAGCTGGCAGTCCGTGGTATTCCTTGGCTTGCCTGCTGCGCTGCTCCAGTGTGTGACCTCATTGTCTTGGGGGTCTTTGGATCGTCTTGTAAGGATACTAGTCATTGGATTAAGGCTCAGTTTCATTTAGTATGTCCCTGTCTTAACTTGATTACCTCTGCAAAGAATCTGTTTTCAGATGCAGTCATATTTACACTAGGGCCCCAGAAAGTAAAGGTCTGTGAAAGCACTAGCAGGAGCAGGGGCTGGAACGGAAATCAGGGGACCAAAGGAGCAGTTGCAAAGTCGTGACTTGTAGCTCTTATTCTATGCTACCTTGGGGTGTGTCCCTTTCCATCACTTTTTAGAGAGATAAAATTTACCTTTTCTTAAAATTGTGCTAGACACTGCAGAGACTCTAGTGCAGCAGTATGACTGAGTTGTGAGGTATTCTGCTGAAAATGAATCACGAACACTACTGTGGTTTGGATCTGGATTGTCCCCTAAAAGGCTTATGCATTGGCACGTTTTGGACTATGTAGGGAACCATGTGCTGTTAGGAGGCTGGGGTCTGGTCTGGAGGAGTGCGTTCTGGGTATGTACTGGAAGGCAAGCATGTGCATTGGATTACAGATTCATGGATTGGATTATAGGCATGTGTTAGAGCCTAAACCTGCAAGGGGAAGAACATGGAGGTTGGACACAGAAGGGATGGATCAGCGGGACGGGTCCCCAACTTTTGCCCTTCCTCTTGGACTTGACTCAGCAACTTTGCTTGACTTTCCCTCCTGTTTGCAACGTTGTGAGGAATTGCCCCTACCTCCCTGTGCCGTGTTCTTCCCTTGTTGCCGGCCACCCATGATTAGACCGTGACCTTCCGAAACTGTGAGCTAAAATAAACTGTTCCCCGCCTAATTTATATATGTCGAGTATGGGGCCACAGTGATGAAAACGTAACTAAGACAAAGACATAGGAAGTTTATCAGGTCAAAGAATCTCTTCTGAGCTGCTTCTGTGACTTAGTCCTTAGTACATAGTAGTCAAGCTTCTCCTTTAAGTTAATGCCAGAGTATTTTCTTGAGGGTAATGAACAGGCTAGAGAAAAAGGCTTCTGGTACTAGCATTTGGGTCCTCATATTTCTAAAATGCTAACTCACAGCAAGGAGTTCCTGAAGACCTATCAGATACAAATCTAATCACGAAACGTTTTCTTCCAAATATCGGTTTTGCCTAAGGATTTATTAGGTGAAATTTGGAGCAGACATTTAGCATGAAATAAAACCATACACTGCAGCTGAGTAAACAGAAAAATGTGGACAAAAGAAAATTTCAGAAATATCAGACCATTTCAAAATGAGAACAGGATACTATATATGTAAAAATGTGTATGTGTATATAGATATATATGTAAAAAAGAATCACAAAATCAAAACATTAGGATATAAAATTTGGTAGCAGAAAGAAATAGTTCAATATGTGGAAAAAAACTTCAAGATAGAAGGCATAGATGAGTAAACCTTTTTTTTGCCAACGTTCATTTGGATATTTATGACATCATTGATAGACCATAAATAATTTAAACATTTGATTATTATATAACATGTAATTATTATATAATTAACTCTCCCCTGTGTGATGATGTCCTTGGCCGGGCTAGATGTCCCCTACACTTACCTTAGGGGAATACATTACCTGTTTTGTGCTGTGATAACAGAATATGACAGACTAATTTGCAGTGCATTGGCTCTGTGTTCTGGAGGCTGGGAATCCCAGGATCAGTAGCTCTATCTGAAGAGGGCTCTCCTGTGTCTTTGTGTGGCAGAAGGGCAAAGAGGAAAAAATGGCAGAAGCATAATGAACTTGTTCTCTTGTAAGGAATGCACTGGCACCATAACAAAGGTACTTTTGTAATAGTAGTATTAACTTCATAATGTTCCAACCTTTTGTACTGGTACAATAGCAGTTACAGTTCAGCTTGAGTTCCAGCGGGACAAACCATGCAAACCATAGCTGGGAAACATGGGAAATGCAGAACATATCCTTCAAGTGTGCATAATCGTAATAAAATATCTTAGGGACAAATGTGGAAAGCCTTAGTGATGGATACTGAGGGGATAAGAGGAAGCAGTTATTGATTATAGGAAAAAGAAAAGTCCTGTATGATGCTAACTCTACTGTACTGCCTGACATACCCCTATACACTACTTTGCATAGTTCTGTTAATACAAACACTGGGAGCCAGATTCCACGGAAGTCCACTATTACAGCTTTCTCCTCTGTACTCACATTTTTAGGTACTCCACCCTCCCAGCCCATATCCCAAAAACAGTGTTCCAAGGTCAGTCTGTAAACAGTTAAATATGGCAGAAATGATTGTATGTCACAAGATTCAGTTATAATAGATCCTGCAACCTTCATCTTGGACCCTCTGTCAAGTTTTCTCAGTCTCCCTTGGCTCTGAGAGTCACCTTCTTGTACACACAAAACCTACTCTGTGGGAACTGAAGTTCTGTCCACCAGCTCTGTGAGCTTCAAAGGTTATCCCTACTAAGATATACCTATAAGCCAAGCTGTCATTATCTTCTCATCTCCTAAAGTATTCTTACTGTACTTTTATGGTTTTTTTTTCTCTTGTTTTCTCTCTCTGAATATTCTGCATCAATTCAGTAGGGTCTTCTCTCTGTTCTAGCTCTCAGATTATCTTTTTCATGTGATCTGCAAATTAAATAACTCTTTACTGAACATTCCCAAGGAGTGACTGGGGATGGTAAGTGCCCATAATGCTAGTGCCTCTCGCTAAGGAAAATAAGTGTTCTTTCGCATATAAAATGGACAGGCTTCCAGCCTTTTAGTGCATGTTCCATAGATAACGTTTGTCTGTGGTTCTGCAGCACGTTTCTGAATTACTTTTGTCTCTTGTCATCCACAATGTGACGGAAAATGATGGAAATGAGCAGCGGAGAAAAATCAAGTGCCACTCCACTTTCTTTTGCTGTTTAGAGCAAAAGCCTTCTAGTTGGTGCGTAGGAATATGATAACGAATCTGTCCATAGAATCTTTAGTAAGCTCCTAATTGGGATAAAACTTCGCATTTTGAAACGTTGATATCGTTAGTTAGAAATCATTGACTCTTTTGTATAAAACTAATAATAATAAGTACTTCATTGAAGCCAGAAGACTTAAGTAGGAGATGGCCCATTTGAAGCCAGCCTGGGCTACTTAGTGAGATTCTGCTTCAAAATAAAATCTGAAAGCCTGGGGGCATGGCTTAGTGGTGACATATGCAGCTAGCATGCGTGAGGCCCTGCATTAATCCCCATAAAACAAAACAAAAAGTAACTTGATGTGTTGCACTGATCTCATGAAACCCAAGGCCGTAGCTGGTGAGAACTGTTTCAGGTTGTCGGGGGAGGATAGTGTGACTGCTTGTTAGGTATTCTAGATAAGGAGATGATTACTGAATGTATTTCTAGTTTTAAGAGGCGTTAAGAAAGCTACAATGTCCCATTGATTTCTGAGTAAGCTAGAAATTGTTAGTGTTAGCCACGATGTACATTTGTGTGAAATGACAGCATTTAGCTTAACCAGTTTTTTCATTCATTAGCAATAATGTTACAATAAATGATAATGATCATTAAGTGCTGTGTACATGATCATTTATGTAATCATGCTTGCAATATCCTTCTACTAGTTAAATCTCTGTTTTTAGAGAAATAATGGAAAAGCACTGAAATATATGATGAAATATACTAAAGAAAGCAATAGAGCCATCCATCATTATTTACCTCATATGTTGACCAAAGTTTATTCTTACCTAACTCATTATTGTACTTTGAAGGTTAAAAGACTCTGGCAACTTTTTTTATTTTGAAATATTATAACTGGGATTATTAAATTATGTGTGCATGCTTTTCAAATAAGGCATTTATGCAGCACAAAAATACTAATAAGTTATGCAAATACAAACATAATCCTCATTTACCAACATATTCATACTTAAACTAGTAAATACTGTTTAGATTTAGCATTAAAGTGTTAATAACATCTTACATTTAATTCCCGTGAGCCAGTAACTGAGATTTTATATAATTTAAAAATTTGAGAAACAATAAGAGAATTTTTATCTGTCCTTTTATTATTCACATCTTGTTATTATAGCTACTTGAGTAGTTCTTAAGTTTGTGTTTGATAAGCCATGAACAGAATTTCATTTAATCCAAAGTGCTATTTTATCACTTGATGAAAAGCGTGTTATTTCATACCTTGGTGTTAATCTCCCTATATCCCAAAGGAAGAAGAAAGAGAAGAAAAATTTAAAATAACCTTTTAACATTGGCTCAAGCCTATGATCCCAGCACTCCACGAAGCTGGAGCGAGAGGGTTGTAAGTTCTAACTCAGCCTGGCCAACTTAACAAGACCCTGTCTCAAAATCAAAAAAAAAAAAAAAAAAAAAAAAAAAAAAGATAAAATTGACAGGGTTGTAGTTCAGGGCAGTGGCCCTGGGCTGGATCTCCAGTACCAAATGTGCACATGCATAGGAAAACACACACACACACACACACACACACACACACTTTCTCTCTCTCTCTCTCTCTCTCTCTCACTCACTGTGATTCATCACCAGCCATCTTCTCAGGTGCTGCTGCTGCTTCTTGTGTTAAAATACTGCCAGAAATACCTGATGGATGCGGCGCCTCACAGGAACTCCGGTACAGACAAACCTGGGCTGAGGCGGCTCCTGCGACCTGTGGCTCCTGTTGCAAACTTTGACAGCAGCATCCTTCCTAATGAGTCTCTGAGTTTTCATCATGTCATAGACACTTGTCTTTTTGCTACTCCCTGGAAGCTGGATGTGGCCTGTTACTCTCTCTATTCTGTCAACATAATTTCTCTTCTTCCACTGATCTTCATTTACTTTCTTTGTCTAAATACAAGAAGACCCCATCTACTGGGTGGCGGGGGAGCTAATGCAGTTGGGTAACCCAAGTCAGTAATTCAAGGTGCTGTGCTGTATAAACTTAAGTGATTTCCTAGAAACTAACACTGTGTCTTTTATAGTTTTTTTTTATCAGAACAAATTATTATTTTGTGATCAGTTTCCATATCCTGCTAATACCAGTCTCCTTGAGGCTTGTTTTGGTGCCTCTGGGCCCGTGCTTATCTGTTTTAAAAGTTTATTTCTTTTCCATGCTGTAAATCCATATGGTTAGGCATCTGCTCCTCTTCTACTCAAGTCTCCAATTCTGTCTATAATCTTTTGTACTTTTGCACTAAGCTCTTAACCCTGTTATTATCATCGCAAGAAATTCCAAAACCTATTTTTAAAATCGGAGATAAAAGACTAAACCTACAAATTACTGCCTCAGTGAAGCTCCCTCTGTTTCAGCAACTTGCTTGGCATTACATCTCAAATTGCTCTGGGAAAAAATGTTTTGATTTGTTTAAGCTCTCCATATACTCTCTGACTTCTTCCCTCAGTGTGTATCTATACTTTACTTTGTAGAGTAGCATGCATACAGAAACGTATGCAGTTCTAAGCATACGGCTTAGTGAATATTTGTAAGAACAATCAGAACATCGTTGGGACTGCAGTGACCCTTTCCAGCTCTTCCCCAGTCACTGCCTTACATTCCAAACATACCGCAGCCCTGACAGCAAAACCTAGTTTCACCATCACCTTTGTTTATATAAAGAGAGTGATCTTATATGAAGTTGTAATTCATTTGTTCTTACCTTTGTATAGTATTCTATATGAATATCCCAGTTTAAGTTTTATTTTGTTATTAGGTATTTGTTTCTAGATTTTAGCTATTGCAGAAAGTGCTGTTAAGAACATTCTTATTAAACATGTCCTCTGTTCCCATCAGGTGTAAAGCTATGAGTATAAATGTTGTTTTATTAGACATACATACATTAAACATTGCAGACACTGCTCAGTATTGATAGTTTTCCAAAATAGTGTGAATATCTGTAAATACTTCCTTCATCAGCCACCCCAGTAGGACATCTCTCCATGGTTTTAATTTACATTTTACTTATAAGTATTTGAGTACCTCTTACTGTGCTTATTTTATATTGAGAATAGATTTTGACATGAGTTTTATTTCGTTTCATCTTACATCATTCTCCAACCTTACAATTTGGAATTCTACCATAACACATGTCGAACTGCCAGATAAAAGAAAAACTGTGTAACTATATGGGAATAAGTTTTCTATCATTCAATTCTTCCAGTGAGACACTTCAGGATAGTTTGTCTAGTCGGTACTGCACACTAAAGACCAAGCATGTTCGAAACTCTGCCACCTGTTTATCCTGTTCTGTCAGTGACTCGTTGGTATAAGTGTCTTGTCTTGTCTTCCTTGGTCTATAATAGCAATCATATAATAGCCAACTTTTGTCTTCTCTGGCTCTACAATGACCCTCCAACAACATCCTATAAGAGCTATCTATGCCATAGTCAGACTTAGTAAAACCAATTTGTTGAATAAATGAGTAAATATATAAATGAATACATGCAAGAAAGAGTAAACGAAAGACGTCATTGGGTGTTTTTGTTTGATCTGTTTTGTGTTTGTACTAGGGATCACACCCAGAGCCCTCTCACTAACCTACATCTCCAGCCCATTTTTTATTTTGTTCATCAAGGCAGGTCTTTTCAAGTTGCCCAGTCCAGGCTCTAGCTTGTGATCCTTCTGCCTCTGCTTTCCAATCTGCTAGAAGTATAGGCCTGTAGCACTCAGCCTGGTTTGTGATGTGTTTTGAATTTGGTCCTTCCAATTCTAAATGTGACGTGCAAGGTGTAGTCAAAGAATATGATGTTTAAATTTTTTTAAATCATTATAGGAAAGAACACATTGTCATTAATCCCTCTGAAAATGCTCCTCCCCTCAGCCCTCACTTCAGACACATCCTGTTGCTCTTGATACTTTCTGTAGCAGTACAGAAAGTCTCTTTTACCTGTGCTGAGATGGCTGCCATAGTGTCCTGAATCACTTCCACATATTTACTTTGTGTAGTCATTTTGACTGTGGAAAAGAGCCAGGAGTCACAGTGCCATATCTACTGAATAAGGTGGATGAGGACACTTCATACCATTTTTATTTGGGCGAAATTGCCATAAATATTTGATCAGTAAATATGGTGTTTTACTTTTAAAATTATTGAATTAAAAGACACATTATTGTTAATACTCTTCAAAATACTCCCCTGCGTCAGACACACCTATCTCATTGTTCTTGACAGTATGTTTTCCTGTAATAAATTTTTATTTTAATGTACCCAGTATTCACTGTTAGCCAACAAATACTGCTTGAGAGCCATACACTGTTGTCATAAAATTTTGTATACTACTTACAACTCACAAACAGGAAGTGAAATGTATAAACATATTTAAATTTAATTCTGTGATGAATTTGATTCTTTTGTTAACATCTTTGAAATGCATGATCCATTACCAAAGAAAAAGGCCTTTACATATACCCCCTAAACACAGGATTCTACAATATGTTAAGTCAGATCTGGAAGTAAATGAGCAAAGGTATTTTTGTTCCCTTGGATGATGGCTTTCATTTATTTGTCTTAGAAAAACTATAGTACTGTCAATAACAAAATTTGTAACATAATTATGTAAAAGGAATTTGTGTGAAATAGAAGTTACACATCTTGCAAGTGTTGAAGCCCTGGAAGCGGGGTGAGGGGTGGAGTGAAAACACGGGCTTTACTGAATGTGTGACATAAATCCCGTCACGTGACCTATCTCTCCCTGGGCAGAGCTTAGGATTGTACTGAGCGAACTGCTGTTATACTCTTATACTTAAAACTCCTTCTGTTATTTTAGATTGAACATTCATAGTTGCTTGTCATTTGTAATCGAGACATAAAATATAACATGTAAGTATCTAGGCTATTATGATGGGCACATTTAAACCAATTGGGCTGCCGTTTAGTATCAAGTAGCCCATGAAATGTGTACACTGAGCTTGTCTACAAACCAGTGTTTTGAAGTCTCCTGATTGTGGAAGCATTTGTCAATAGCAGAATAATCTAAAAATATGGAAAGTATAAAAGAGGAAATAACATTTTTATAAGTAGCTACTCATTTATGAACATTACTTAAATTTTTTAATTCAGACATGATGAGCCTAAGTTGGGTTCCATAGAGCCTGAATTAGTCCTTTGACCATATTTCCGTGGCTATGTTGGGTCCTGGCGTAAGGATAGGCCAGAAATTACTTAGCTGATTTTCACAGGTTTTTGAAGTGTTTACCATTATAAATATCACTGTGTCTATAAAATAAGTTAACAAGTATGAGCAGTTTTATGGCTTGTTATACATATTGGTACTCTCATCTGCATGGGTTTAATGGTTTATACTAAAGTATACCCCTGCCGGTAGCCTCTGAGATTGGCCATTCCTCAGATCCTCAGCAACACGGGATGCATCTCAGTATTTAAACCAATTGGACAAAATGATATCTTGTTGTTTCATGTTTTTAATTAGTTGTGATATTATATGTTTTCCATCTTTTTTTAATAAATGAGAAAATGTGGGGGACAGGAAGACCAGAAATAGGGGAGAGGACAGAAACTCAAGCTATGTCATCCACTGAGGAAAAGTCAGAAACTTCAGTTGTCCCCCATGTCTTAGTTCTCCCCTGTGAGAAATCACGCACCACTGTCTTCCCCAGGGTTTGGGTATTTAGGCAGTGGCTTAAGGGATAGAGATGATACTTTACTTTGGACTAAACTTCATCTAGTCAAGGCCAGCCGAACCAGCTGAAAGTTAAGAAACTGAGTCAACCAACTTGAGTTTTCTTCCACCTGTTTTAACAACATTTTTAGGATTTTTTTCCACTAAAATTAGCATACGAGTCTGTTTAATAAAAGGTATTTCAACAGTGAAGAGATTTCTAAA
Organism: Ctenodactylus gundi; assembly: GCA_004027205.1. NCBI lineage: Eukaryota > Metazoa > Chordata > Mammalia > Rodentia > Ctenodactylidae > Ctenodactylus > Ctenodactylus gundi. Next base: position 82,155 of record PVKB01004293.1, on the reverse strand, counting down.
TTATAATTTTTAACAGTAGTACCTTATACACTCTTGTTTTTAGGAAAAACATTTAGTGGATTGCAAGGTGAGGTGTATTAATTCTTTAATTCAAAGAATAAACAAATACAAAAAGCCGTCAGCTTAGTTTACCACCATGGCAATCCAATGTGAGTACATGTCTGAATCACCTGGTGGAGGAGGAGCAAAACGCAGGCGTCCAGGTGCAGCAGAGTCATGAGGTCAACATGTTAGTTGTGATGTGTAATCAGTGATTGCATGCCTAAAAAATTCTCAAGTGCTACTTGTCTAGCAATGACACTTTCAAGGATCCCAAAATCTACGTCATTTTGTTTCTATTATATTTTGAATCATCATCGATTAGTATTATATTTTTTACTAAATAGTTGTCATTTGTGAACAACATATCTGATGTTATATAACAATAACCCTATTATCATTGTTATGAAGAATATGATTGTGAATTTCAAAAGATTTCTATGATGAACTTTGACCAGGTTAGGAAGACAGTTCTTAAGTGACACTTACATGGAGCCTTATCAGCACATATTCTGATTTAATCAGTGTAGGGTGGGGCCTGGGCATGAATTTTTTTTAAAGTCCCATTTGTGATTATAATATGCTGCCAGAATATTAAATCATTGATGGGTAATGATAAAAATTGGCCATGTTGGCAACAGGTAATCGGATTCATTTATTCATGGTTTCTTTTTTTTCCCTTTTTCCCTTTTCTCCCTGCTATTAATGTGCCTAGCCACACATTCTTAATTTTTAATCTGTATGGTGGTATGTCTTTTTTTAGTTCCTATGGATACCATTTTACCATTTTATTCTTCTCTTTTCCCCAAATATTCATTAGTATATATGTGCAATACAACATTAAGCTTGAGGATTTTGTCTACATAAATACTACGACAACATTTCAGATAGTTCCCCTCCCCTTATTGTCCCTCCCGCTCCTTCCCTTGCCCCTTTCAACTCTCACTATCTCATGGATTTGGTTCTGTAAAATGCCTGTATTCTCGGTTTCTCAGAAAAACCATGCACTATTTTACCATCTGAGTTTGACTCAATTTGCTAAGTATGATGATCTCAAGTTGTATCTATTTACCTACAAGCCTCAAATTTAGCTGTCAAATTTAGACTGTTTATATCCCAGTTTTTGTATCCATTGATCTGTTGAGGGTATTTCACCATTTCCACTGTTTAGCTATTGTTAGTTGTGCTGCTATAAACATGGGCATACAAGTGTCTCTAGACAAGTAGCATCTGCTTTTAATTTTTTTTTGAAAAGATACCCAAAAGAGGTATTGCTGGGTTGAATAGAATATTTATTTTCAGCCTTTGAGGAATCTTCGTATTCTTTTCTATAGTGGTTCTATCCATATACAGTCCTACCAGCAATGTAAGAGTTCCTTTTTCTCTGTGACCTCACCGGCATCAATTGCTGTTTGACTCTTGGTATGTGTAATTCTCACTGGGAAAAGATGGTATCTTAGTGATGTTTGGATTTGTATTTCTCTGGTGACTAAGGTTGTTGAGAATCTTTTCATGTATTTTCTGGTGATGTGAACTTCATCTGAGAACTGCCTATTCATTTAAGTTGTCCATTTTTTAAATCAGGTCTTTGATTTTGAGGGGTCTACTTTTCTTCAGTTCCTTGTATATTCTGGTTATTAGCCTCCTATCTGAGGTGTAGGTGGTAAAATATATTTTCTCACTCTGTCAGTCCTCTCTTCAAACTATTGATAGTTTCCTTCACCATACAGAAAGTTTTTAACTTGATATGAAACCTTCAGTTGGTTCTGGAGATATTTCTTTTGCATCAGGTGTCTTATTTAGAAAGGCCTTTCCCAGTCCTGTGTATTCTAGAGTTTTGCCTGTTTTTTCCTCTGTATTAATACCTAGCTCTTTGTTCCACTTTGGTTTGATTTTGCTGCATGGTGATATGGCTAGATTCATTCTTCTGCATGTGGATACCTAGTTTTCCTAGCTCTATTTGTCAAAGAAGCTCTCCTTTTTGCACTGTATGTTTTTGGCTCTTTTGTCAAAAATCAGGTAGCTGAAGGTACTTGGAGTTGTCTCTGCATCCTCACTTCTGTTCCATTGGTCCTCCTGTCTGTTTTTGTGCCTCTATTGTACCAGTTTTTATTACTGTTCCTTTGCAGTATAACTCGACGTTTGCAATCCTAATACCACCTGCTTTTCTTTTGTTACTTAAGATCACTTTGGCTATTCTAAGTCTCTCTTTAAAAAACGTTGCACTAAGAATGAACTCACCAAGTAAGATCTGAGAATAATCCCATTCTCAATAGCCCCTCAAAAAATTTAAATACCTAGGAGTAAGCCTAAATATGGAAGTGAAGGACATCTACAAAGAAAACTATATTGTGCTGAAAAAAGAAATTGAGGAAGATATTAGAAAAGAGAAAGACATCTCCTATTCCTGGATAGGCAGAATTAATATTGTCAAAATGGCTACCTGCCAAAACTGATATGCAGAGTCAACATAATTCCCATCAAAATACTTGTCAGGGCCCTTGGAGCTTAACATTCCTGACCACCTGGGACCAAGTTCTTTCTTTAAAGAAGAAGTCTTCAAGTGTTAAGTACCCGAGTTAAATTCCCCAGCATTTGGAGGCTGAGCCGCCCTCCCCCACCCCCCACCTCGCACCACATAAGCTGGGTGTGGTGGTGCACGCCTGTAATCCCAACACTCGGGAGGCTGAGCCAGGAGGATTGCCATGAATCCAAGGCCAGCCTGGGCTACAGAGCAGGACCCTGACTCAAAAGCTATCTTAAGTTATGTTAAGCCGTTTTATGTAAGCATTGTTAAGCCTAAATATTTTCTGGTAAAGTACTGGAGTATAAAAGGAAGGTCATACTGAATAAGAGTCCATCTCTCTTCCTTTCTTTCTATCTCTCTTTCTTCTTCTCATTTCATCCGCATTGCCCCACTTGTGTACCCTGTTGACTGACTGAGCTGGCTCAGTCAAATACTAACAACTTTCTTCACAGAAATTTTTCTTCTCTTAATTGAACTCCATCCTGCTTTTGATAAATCATTTCTGTAATCCATCAAGGTCATTTTAAATTCAATTTCTTTTTTCTAAAGCATTTAACCCCTGCCCAACTAAGTATCATCTGCAAATTTAATGAGCAGATTTTCTCTTTCCTAATTGAGACTCTGCTCATTATGCTTTAATCTTTTATAATTTTACTGTAAATTATTTCCACATGTCACTGATGCTACCTTGACTGTGGCCTGGTCATGTACATTCCCTTCATTGTCAATGAGCAGTTATTTAGTACTTAATGGGGCATTGACAAAAGCCTAGGACTTCTAAATAATAAGAAATGAATGCTGATTCTGACTTCATGTAGTTTAAGTTCTAATGAGAAAATATGTTATGCCCTTCATGAACAACAGAAACATTTAAAGCCAAACATCAACCATTGAACAGGTAATTCATAAGTAAGTCAGAAATAATGATCTTAACTATGACAACATGCAATAGAGATTATGAGTCAGTTTAGTTACTATATAGCTGAACAAATATTTTGCTTCTTATGCCTCAGTTTTATCATCTATAAAATGAGTTCATAGTCATTCCAGCCTTGATATGTTATGAAGATTAAAATCCATTAATTGCTGGGAAGTTCTCAGTAGAATCTAGCAAGTGTAGAATGCAACAATTCAAATAAGACTGAGTCAAGTACCTAAAAATTGGTAGCTAATACTAAATTAGGTTTGTTGTGACTGAGAATAATCCAAGTGATACAAGGATGATTGGTGTCAGATCTGCCTTCCTTGGGGACTGTAGAAGCTAATCCAAAACCTTTAGTTTTGTGAAGTTAGAGCTTGTTTTTCTATAAGAAAACAGTTTTGATTGTTCATTCTCAATTTTCTATATGTGATTTTGAAAATGTGCTTTTGCAAATAATTATAGCTAATATAAGTGGCAGCACCAGAACCCAACCTCAGAATTTCTATCAGTTGGTAGCTGTTAAATGGTAGACACAGATAGAATAGATTACCCCAGATCTAAGCAGCAAGAGAACTGGGAATCTATTTTAGAAAGATAAGGTGTTTAAAAGAATAATATTTGGGCACTTACTACATGTCAGACACTGTTGGTTCCATTATTTACATTGTTTCAAACTGAGGCTTAGGAGGGTTAATAACTTGCCCCAAATCTTAAAGCTGATAAATGACAGAGCCAGAAATTGAACTCAGATCTGTGACAGCAAATTCCATACTTTAAATCACTTCGATAAATTGCCTATCTTCGAGTGGAATCGGGAGATTATTTTTTTTCCTGGAACAGGGGCTGAGCTCAAAAATACAGGAGAGGACAGAAAGATATAAACAAACAAGGAACAGAATTTATGTTTACTTCCTGTTTTATAAGAGAGTACATAGGGGGCGAAAGCTGAGAGAGATCTCTTGAGTTTACTATGTACTAAATTTGTTAAATAACGTATATATGTATGCATGTATATAGTAAAAATGTCCAAAGAGGGGATCAATCCACTTGGGACCCTCTACCAGATAGTGGGAGCTTTTATTCCTCTATCCTTTGTTTAAACATTATAAATGGATGAGATTATAGTTCAGTGCCAAGGTCCTAAGTTCAATTCTCAGTGCTCGGAAAAAAAAAAAGGGTGCCATTTATTTACTTCCTCTTATTATCCCTTTTGATAATCTTTAAAATGCCAACAGTAATCTCTGAACCCATGAAAGCTGACTTTTTGAAGAAGCATACATTTTCATAGCACTTGCAGTTTTCATAATGTTTTTATATACATTTTTTGTTTGATCTTCATATATTGGTGAGGTATATTCATAAATTATTTTTACAGTTTTGCTTCTGTTATCCTAAAATACCCATAAGCACAGGAAATGTATTTATAACAAGTTAGATGGAAGACACAATTGTTCTGGAGTTTCTTTGCACATATTTTTTAAATGTGTTTACTTCATTATAAAGAACAATTTCATGATGAAAAACAAAAATAGGTATTATTTTGAAAATCCTAGGTGTTAGACATGGTTACAAGAGTATGCTTTGCTTTTCTGTCATTTTATACATCATTTTCTATCTCAAGAAACTCAAAGCTGTCGCATTGCAAATGTGATGAATACAGTTTCCCCCATATAGTGCAGTTTGGAGTCCCTGAACACTAGTGTGTTAGGCTTACATCAGTAAACAATTTGGAGTCATAAAATAATATCACCTGCATTTTTCTGAAGTTAGAAAATTTGCAAAGATCTTGATTTTATAAATTAGAATTATGTAAACATCTGATAATTGACAAGCAATAGAAACCTTGCATACCGAAATGCCTGGCAAGTCTTTCAACATTTGTTGTTTCAGTAGAGATTGAAGTAAAATTTATCTAAGTCAGGTTCATCTCTTTATTTAAAAAAAAAGTCTTTAACCCTTAATTATTTCTGCTGCTTCTTTAACCCAGTCAATAGTCATTAATTTAGCAGATGGTACTACATACAGTGTGACCTGAAATACCAATGTTCAAAAAGCTATAAAGCAAGCGCGTTTCTGCCATGGTAAAATATTTGTAACTCTCATTAACTACTAATAAATTATTTGCTTTTTAAATTAATCTTTTATAAAATAATAAAAGATCTACATAAGTTATTAAGGCATATACTTTCCATTTAGCCTATTTAAATGTAAGTTGCAGTTTTTGTCAAAAATCAGAAGAAAGTAATCTGTTTAGGGAAGGGCATATTTCTCTCCAATCCCAGTTTACCAACATTGCTAGGTAATTATTTAATAAATTTTGACTCATCAAGTTGAATTACATTATGTTTATCGTACACACTAATTTTATCCCATTTAGATTTTTCCTATTTTAGAATTTGTACTTCTGAGAAGAGACTGTAACTTTTACATTACTTATTGTCAGTAATAATGAAGCTAAAGTAAAGAGTATCCCACTAGGTGTGGTCATGCCCACGTTTAATCCCAGCTATTCAAGAGGCTGAGACAGTAAGATCAGCCTTGGCATCCCAGTGAGTCCCATCTCAAGAAAAAATAAATAGATAAAACTAAAAATGGCTTTTGATATAGTTGAGAAGCCCTGGGTTCAATCCTCAGCTTAAAAAAAAAAAAGCTATAAACTAGTTTTAACTTCCTGCTCTGCTGCTCGTCTCCCGGCTGAAGCTGATCTCTCTCTACCTCCCTTTTCTTCTCTGCTAGTGGGTATTAATTATACCTGCCTTATATGATTGTGAGCACTAAGTTACACTATGCAAAGCAGTATGTCTTCAGTAAATGTTAACAATTATTACTGATAACAGTCCTTGGCTGACAAGGATGTTGGCTGGAAAAGAAACTGTACTCTACAAATATCTGAGTTTTGAAAATTTGAGAAAGACCACTAGCATTTGCCAGATAATACCAACTCGCTTAATTGTCCTTTAAGGCCTGAATGTATCTCCCTCCTCGGCTCATCAAGAAGTGCTCCTGGATAAGATCCATAGATTGGTTCGTGAGTATGAGTGGCAGCGATCCAGCGGTGTAGGTTGGCTGCAGAATTTAATGGTGGCCACAGTGGATTATTTTTACATCATTTGTATATTTTTTTATTTTACTTGCAGTACTGCTATTAAATGAATTTCAAGGAATTTTTAATTCCTGCTTTAAGTTTACTTCAGAAGCAGTGTGACAGACATTCTCCTGTTTAAGATTAGATTTAAGAAGACCCACAAGGTGGGGTTCCTTCATGCAGGTCGCTCAGGTATTATTGCTCCTTCCTTCATATAGTTACGGTGTCCAGAGCCTGGTTGAATATCCAGGTGTAAGGAAGCACATACTAATTTTTCACAGGCTATAGATATTTGATATCACAGCAGTTCATTTTGGGAAAAAAACGGATTTGTAAAAGAGCAATGTTGCTTCAGTAAAAGTAAAGGCTGCCTATTAAGGTGTTTATAAACAGAAAGATGCAATTAAATCGCTCTAATTCTTACAGGACAATTTCAAAAGAATCAACAATGACATTTTGTTTCAGACAGTGAGGAGCTGGTACCCTGGCTCCCAAAATTACGGAATCGGTTCATATTCATTACGCTTAAGCCTGATGCAGAGGTCTCTGTGCCTTGCAGAGAGCCTGCGCTGAGGCTGTCTTGTTCAGACTTGGTGGAGCACAATACACTGTTCTCAGCCAAAACCCTGTGTTGTCTGGGTAACTCCCGTTGCCATAGCAATGAAATTCTTTTGAGGGAGCAGGGCGAATGCTAATTGTAGCCATTTGTTGTTCCTTCTGTCGATCCCTTAACTAGCACAGTTGTAGAGCAGCCAGAGACTCGGGGTGAACAGCACGGAGTGCCCCCAAAAGCATTGCTGCTGAAGGAAACCGGCTGCTCTGCTTAAAAAATCATTTGAGCAGCCGACGGAGCTGACAGTGCCACTGTGTGGGCAGAAGCACAGCTTGACTCGGACCCCGACAACTGTTGATCTGGGGCTTACAGGGAGGAGAAGACTGTTTAAAACCTGTTGAGAAGGTACTGATGACACGGAGATTAATTTGACACCAGTCCCTCAGAGGTAGGCGCTAGGCGCATCATAACAACTGTTTATCCAGGCCTAAATTCAATATCAGAATGCCCAGCGGCTGCAGGACACAGATCAATGGATATTCCTTTTATTTCCACCTGAAACTGCATTACTGTGGCCTGAGGTGGAAATACTCGTTTGGTTGGAACCAACCAGTTGTAATTCACAAAGGTGCTGGATTCAGTTTGTGGTGGAAACTCCCTCCTCTCCGTGTAATCCCTTCTTTTCAGAGACTTAGGATTTGACTGCCAGAAACGAGTTGAAACCAAAAATCAACTCAACATAAAGGAAAGCAGACCCCTTTTGAAAAGAAAAGACAAACTGATATCCAGCAGTGTTGCGGGCTTTTGTGCCAGTTTAAATTGACAAAATGTTCTTAACCCTGGCAAGTAGCAATTCATTGTGAAGCCTAATTGTTGTAGGTACTTGAGGAAGAAAAACTAAAGGCACATATAAAGGCAAGAAAAATTATGTACAGTACTATAATATATCTTCCCATAAAAGGCGTATTGACCTATAAACATGGTTAAGTTCATAAGATTTTAAATTTTTGCTCTACCAGCTGCTGTGTGAACACAGTTATACATTCCGAGGTACTTTTTTGGGCATCAGTACCATCCATGTGCCTCTTAATCGAATAGACTGATAGTGCATCCTGGCTGAGATGTTCTTAAATTCAGGAGAACCGACACTGTAGGCTTGTTATCTCAGACTCTTTCCTACTGTAGCTTTATGTTTGTTTCTTTTGAAACAGTCAAAATTGGTGTGACTCTAACCCCAGTCGTAACTACAGATTTTGCTTTCAAGTGAGGTTCGGGTACAGAAGCCCTTTCAAGTCCATGTGATTATTTGGTCCTTCAAAGAACTCCGGGTATAATGTTTCTGTAACTCACCTGCTCCTTGCAGGGAGATGGCTACCAGAGAGTCAGTCTGTGTCCTGAGAGGTTACTTTTTTGATAATAAGTTATTTGTGTGCTTCAGCCCATAACAGGCTAGTCCCATTCACTGACAAAAATAGATGGCATTAGATAAATTCCGAGGGGAAAATATTTGATATTTATTTGACATTTTGTAAGCCTTACTATTTTCATAGTTTTTAATTAAGACAAGAAAATACTTATGAGCTATATACCAAGTACTATTATTTAAATACACATTTTATAGTCCTTATTATATGGGAAGCGTTTTAGATATTCTTTAATAATCCTGATGGGATTAAGTAAAAGGTTATTTTGTTAATTTATCTACATTAAAATATCTGGCTTTATTTCTGAAACACTATTTCCTGCATGATAAGTGAGGACAGAAATCTGGAATGTCAAGAATGCTGTTAATTCCTCAGACAACAGACAGTGAAAGACTGTCATTTTCACCACCAGTCATGGTCATGGCTCTGGCCTCCAAATGGTCCAGGCTCCCACAGGACCCTGAGAACAGATGAAGTCTGAAATATTCTTTCATTGAGGCTGCACCTCCATTTTCCCTTGGTGGAGGGGAGTTATGTTTCCACAGAGCTTGATGCTGGGCTAGGAAACTGGCAGGACAGTTGTCCATTTCAGTCAGGCTGCTACAGCCCTCTGGAGACACAAAAGTTGTCAGCTGTTAGCCTGCCCCTACTCGCCTTACTCTGCTTAGTTCTTTTCCCTAGTGGCCAGAGAGAAGAAGGACCTAAAACTTCAACATGGAATGAGGTGTGTTCTCATATCCAGGTGTTTTTTTTTTTTCTTACCAAATATTCAAATATGATAGGAAAGCAGCTTCGTGGTACTAAGAGCTTCTACCACTTTGATCCTCCGGTCAGAGTCTGGGCCTTGCTTACTAGTTCATTGTCTTCCGGTGTGGAGACTCGACAGCTACATGTCTTATGAAATGCTTACAAACCTTTGCTTTCAGTGGAGCAACATCCCTCACAAGTTAAGCTCATTTTGCATAAGATAAAGTATGCTCAAACAATTTTTAGTAGATGTGAGTCCTATGGCTTTGGAAATTAGGCCACTTGATAAAAGTGGGATGTATGCAAGGAGTAAATACTGTGAAAAAATAGTTGACTATGAGGAAAAGAAATCAGAAGTCAAAGCACCCCTACTACTTACACACCCCTATTCTGGTGTATCTGGCAGGGTATTCACTTCTGAAATGACAACAGGAATGCGGTCATGGTTATCATCTGAATGGGAGTCATTTTCCCCCTTGAGGAGGCAGCATGTCCCTGGTAGGACAGAACCCAGGAAACTCCAGAGGAGATGATGTCAGACTGCTCTCTAGGTCCCAAAAATTGAGAATTCTTGGGCATGGCTGGATGGTTAAGATAAGAATTAATGGCTCTGGAGTACTCTTCCTGTGGGGAATTAGAGATGAGGGACTTGAATTTTAAATTTCTGTTTGAATCCCCGCTGTCTCCAGGGATTGTCCTTCAGGTGGTACTTTCGCCATCCTCCCTGGAAGGTTGGTGAGGCATTTCAGCAGCACGTTGTAAGTAAGAGGAGGCTGATTTAAAAATCCAGCTACGAAATCTGGACCATGTGCATAACATGAACATTATTGAACATTCAGTACTGCTTGATGTATGCCAAAATCAAGTATTGTCAGGACATTATCTTGACATTTTTTCCCTAAGCATGTATACTTCAATGACAGTCCTGAACTATATTAGTGTTTTATCTCTCATCTATTAGTAATTGATAACCTGTGTGGATATTTTTCAGAATATTTGTATTTTAAAGTTTAGTTTATTGTTATGCTCACTTTCAGACCAATATGCCTTTTTCATAGTTTAGAATTTATCTGATTTTTTTTAATTTGAGGTAGTGGCTCATTAATTCTCCAAGGTTATACAAACTTGCCATCACCTTTCCCAATTGCTAAGATGGGAGGTACATGGCACTTAACCTAGGTGGAATATCTTTAATTGTGCAGTAAGCAATTTACTCTTATAAAAATCAGACAAAATGAATGTTTCTAATCAGTAGTAATATATTCATAATGTTTAGTTTCTCAAAATGATTTTATTATTTTGGGGTATTGGTGGATCATTTTCTGCATTTTGAAACTTCAATTCATTTTTCTCTCTGTTGATCATTGCATGAAAATTGACCAGCCAAGCTACCAATAGCATTATTTGAGTTATAAATTGTACACATTAAGAAATACCTTGTAGTTTCCAACCTTGTTATATGTCATAATCAACTACGTAGCTTCTTTAAAAGAATATTTCTTACACTTTATTTGGGAACTACTGGTTCAGAACTTTTGGAGGTAAATACATGCCTTGTTTTTCATAGCCAGTGTGTGCTACACAATGAATTTGAGATCAGCCTAGACAATGTAGTAAGACTATCTCCAAAGAAGTGGGAAAAAATGGTGGGGAAATCATCACATGAAGTAATGATTGGAAATACTCATTTTCAATCCATATTTTTCCAAAGTATTTGTGGAAAGCTTGAATTATACTTTAAACATTAGTAAGAACTGCCAAATAAGCAGAGCAGGCGTAATTGGGTAAAACAATTTTAAAAAATGTCATTTTTTCAAAATTAATATTTTAGTCCCTAAATTGTACATTGCTTATATGTATTTTGCATCAGTTGGCTAGTAGCAACTCACTATAGATAGAGAATCGTGCTGGTGGGCTGCTTCTCCCCAGCCTGCTATTTTGAAGCTAATAGCAACATGTTGTTTTATGCATGAAGCCTAGGCTTCTGCTTAACCAAAATATAATGAGAAAGAAAGCAACATCTTTGTATATGCAGCCTCATGTTGCCTCACGTGTTACCTACATGTGGGACTGATAATGATGGATTCTCAGTTGTGCATAGGCCTTCTCTAAAGTGCCTACCAGCCTTTAGTCTCTTTTCTTTATCCACTGAAATCATCAGAGAACTCAACAACTTCAAGACACTTGTCTGAATTACCCTTTCCAAGATTTCTTCTGATATCATTTTGGAAATAACACTCTCTAGATACACCAGAAGAAATTGCTAAATCTCCCACATTCTGTTTTGAAAAGATAATTAACTCTTATGTTAAACAATTCAATATTCGCACTTCAAATCGTTTTCGTCCTGCCATGTTGTTTTCTGGTCCAGTCTCCCTTATGTTTTACCTTCTTTTCCCCTTTGCTGCTTGGCTCTTGTTAAACATGCTGACAAACCTCAGGCTGTGTGTTAAACTAGAGGAAAACAGGAAAGACAAAGAAGTAACTACCTTTTAAAATTCTTCCTAGCAGGCTAAAATTGTCAGTGCTTGTGAAAGCAGCTACAGCAAGAACTCCTCCTGGAACAAAAAGGATCCAAGTCTTCCCCCACCCCCACCCCCACCCATTTTATATTGATAAGTTTACACTGGTCTGAGTACTTTGTGCACATACATTACGTGGCAAAGTTACAAATCCTTCCCTTCTCTCTTTTCGACTCTCCCACCCCCTCTCTCCACCCTCCAGTTCCCATTATTCCCCATCTGTAAAGATGGATGGGTTGCAGGCTTTTATAGGTAAATGGAAGCAACTTGAGACCATCATGTTTAGTGAAGTGAGTTAGAAGCAGAAGGTGAAATATCGAATGCTTTCTCTGATATGAGAAACCCAGATCACAATTATTTCATAACACTCTAGGCATTTCTAACTAAAATGTTTTAACTTCTCCCTTTGTGATTACTCACAGTCAGATTGGGGTTCTCTTTTTTTCTCTTGTCAAGGCACACTCAGGGTTTCAAAGATCTCTTTCAGATGTCACCTTTCAGGACAACTCCTGCCCAAAGAAAAATTGTTACTGCTGCAAAATACATCTCTGTTAAAACTTGGTTACTTGTTAATATAATTGTCTTTCCAGTAGGGTTGTACACTCTTGGAGGGCAGTCGTCATCCTCTTCTTCATTTTAATCCCCTGATCATAGCAGTTCCTCAGCAGATATTCTGTATCCAGAGAGCGTACGCCATGGGTATTGTTACTACTCATAAACTTATCTGTCCCTGGATCATTGTTTTTCAGATGATTGGCCATTATCATCTTTCCAGTAAATAGTTGTTACATCATCATCATAAGTGTTACTCATAACTGTTGTTATAAGTTTTATTTTTGGTTTAATTGCTGTTTTTTTTTTTTAAAAAAAAAAAACAGAAATAGTACATATGGGTGGACAGTGCAGAAATAATAAAAGTAAAGCTCAATGTATAATATTTTCTATAAATAAGTGTATCATGTAATCAGGAACCATAGGGTTTTAGTAGTATTCAAAACTACTAGAAAAAAGAATTGATTCTAACATAAATAGTTTGGTTTCCCACCATTTCACTTTTGAGAGAAGGAGGGAGAGAGAGAGAAAGAGAGTGTGTATTTTGAGACAAGAAAGTGACAGTGATGCCTGTAGGGTGTAGACATTTTTTCTGTATTAAAGTGGATGGTTTTTTCCTTCCTTTTGCTCTCCCTTGGCAATTTTAAGGGAAATCAAATTTAAATATGCTTTTCTAGCTACATTTAAATATATGTAAATGGATGGTAAATACAAACTTTAAAGGAAATGAAAATGCTTTACAAATATCCCATTAATTCTCCAAGCATCCCCAAATGACTCTTGATAGGGTGGTTGTCATAGACCCAAAGAGCTAGCAAGTGCCCTGTAGTGTATCAATGAGCACGTCCTCAAGGTTGCTCTGGTCGGACTCTGTCTCTTGGAGTGCTTGCTACTGCCTTACTTTAGTTCCTTGTCATCTGGATTCTGTTTAATTGTTACATCCCACCTTCAGTTTTCTTCCCATCCGGGTCATTTCCCCATACTACTGCTGAAGAGGTCACATCACAGCACAAGTATTGTCATGTTGTGTCAGTCTCCGTGGTTTAGGATGTGAATTCCCAACGTGTTGCCTTCTTCAGCCCGTCTCCTGCGCCATCACCAAACCACTGGTCAGCGATACTGCAGCCATTACAGCTCCAAGTATTGTCCACAGTTTTCTACTTTTTGTACAGTTCTTTTCTCTTCTAGAAATTACATTCCATTTTGCATTCCAGCATTTCATTAATATGGAAATGTGATGTTTTGTTGAAAATGCCAACCCAGAAACCCATCATTCCTTCATTTTTGTGAGTCTCAGTAAAGGAATAACTATCAGAGCTACTCAAAATTAAAATCAGCTCCAGGAGTACATGCCTATAATCCCAGTACTCTTGGTGATAAAAGAGAGAGAACCACAAGTTTGTGCCCAGCCTGGGCAACTTGGTACCTTGGTTGAGGATGTAGCTTTGTGCAAAGTCCCTGCGCTCAACACCCACCCCCACCATCAAAATAACAACAAAAGTGAAGGCATGACTTTCTGTGTATAAGCACATCCTGATCCATTCTTTCTATATACTCCTTTTCCTATATATTTTTCTGTCTTTAAGCAGGTGTTCTCTTTTGTTTTTGTGTTTGTTTGTTTGTTTGTTTGTTTGTTTGTTTTGACACTGGATACCGAGTCCAGGGCTTTCATACTGAGTTACATCCCCAGCCCATTTTTACCTTTGATGTGGAGACAAGGTCTCACTAACTTACTGCATTGCCCAGGGTGCATTCAAATTTAGAATCCTCCTGCCTCTGCTCTCCAGAATGCTGGGATTACAGACCTGTGCCACGAGGCTCACCCACAAGCAGTATTTATGCTTGCATTACTTGTGTCCTTCTAAACGATTATTCTCTGTGAAGTCACATAAGGAATAGTAAGAGGATGACTTGAGATGGTTGGGTGGTAAGAGTAAATTTGTCTAGTCTCCAGTGGAGATGAAAGTTTCTTCGAATATTTTCTTTTCGTTACCTTGGATCTCTCTTCCTTTTAATTGTTCACCCAGGTAGTTGTGACACTTGTCAAGTGTCAGTATTCAAAAATTCAAGTCACGGGCATTCTGGCGTGGAAGCCTGCAGGCACACTTGCTCTTCCCGGCAGCTCTCCTGCACCCTCATCTAGGGGGATTACCACCGTCATGTCATACTGCACCGTATCGCGCTGTGCAGTTCCCTCTCCCTTTTGGCCTTGGTGTCTCTTCAGTTCCTTTTCAAGAAAATGCCTCCCTGGACTTTAAAACTTATCGTAGAAAATATGTCTTTAGCTGAAAATCTGCAGGATACATGTCACTAATTAACATTCTTCATTTTAGGACTTTTTAGATATGCTTCATCGTGCATTATCCTTTTTATTGTAGAGTGAAGGAAATTTCTTCACTATTGCCTGAAGCTTCACTGACATTAATTGTCAGTAGAGGGGTTAACAGTAAAAAAAAAAAAAAAAAAAAAAAGGAATACAAATTTACTAGTATGCATGGGGTGTCATAGGAGAGTGGTGACCAATAAACCAAGGAGATTCAGAAACTTAAAAAGCTTTGGGGAGAGAAAAATGGAGGAATATAGACCATTTGAAGGAGTAGCTAATGCTTTTTAGAGGGATTACGTGAGCCCAAATAACAAGTAAGTTTTTGAGTGATTTTCTTTGGTATCTGAGTGGGTCTACAGAGCAGACAGTAGTAGCTCTGGATAATCTGTCTGGATGTGGTGACATGCCTCAGCCTTTCTTCCCACAGTGTGAGCTTAAACTCCCTTGATTAATGGACTTCCAGCAGAGAGCCTCAGATGACTGCATTTCTTTTCTGGGAGTACTTCCTTCAGTCAGGTAAAGGACCTTCAGAGAGTTCTTGAGAAACAAGAGAAGGTTAGATCTTGAGTCTAAGTCCCTCCAATTTCCTTTAATTAGAACTTCTCAGTATGTCAAAATCTTACACTTTAGGGTGTTGTTTTCTGAGTGCCAAAACCATTTTTCACTGAAAATGCAGGTTTTTAAAATGTTTTTAACATTTTTATTTTAGCTTAGTGTTTTATCTTTTGCATTTCATACTAGGATATGAGATACATGCACATCTAAGAGTACCCTGTATTTTGTCTGAGTGAGCATACCATGTCATTAACACTCAGATTAATAAGCAGAACACCAGGAGCTCTCCTGAAGCCCCTCTTCATTTCTTTCAGTCCCTCGCTCTTCCCTCTGCTTCCCTAGCTCCCAAGGGTTGCCATTTCTAGGGCAACTAAGACTCAGTTACTTTTGCTTGTCTTTGAAGTTCATGTAAATGGGCTAGAAATCACAGTGCCATGCATTAAACATTATGTTTGTTAGTTTCATTAATAGTGTTACACAGATGCATCATATACCAATTCTTTTTGCTATATATTCCACGATTTCAGTAGTATATAAATTGTTCAATCTACTCATAGAATGTCTTTGGTTTGTTTTAGTGTAGAGCTTATTCTGAATACTGCTACAAATATTCTTAAATCTTCTGGTGAATATATGCATTGATGTCTATTGAGAATATGAGCATAATTACTGGGTCATAGTGGATGAGTATCCTTAGGGTTAGTGAATACTGATCTTGCAAAGAAATCTCACCAATTCACACTTCTGTCAGTAATGAGTCAAATTATAATTTTTCACATTCATCAGCACTTTGTGTATGTATGTATATATATTATATATAGACAGCCTACCTGCTTATCTTTCCTCCCTTCCTTCTCTTTTCTGTCTTTTCTTCCTTCCAACTTTATCCTTTTGCTGGTGTATTGATATTATATTGGGACTTTTTTTTGAGGCAGGATCTTCTCACTGTGTAGCCCAGGATGGTCCTGAACTCACTATGGAGTCCAGGCTGGCTTTGGACTCATGACAATCCTCCTGCCACAGCTTTCCGAGTTCTGGTATTACAGGCGTGTACCACCACTCCCAGCTTTACATGACGCTGGGAAATCAAGCTCAGGGCCTTGAGCTTGCAAGGCAAGCACTCTAAACGCTGTGTCATTTCTCTAGCTCAAACTTTAATTTCTTTTTTTTTAAATTTGTAATCTTTTGTGAAGCACATGCTTAACACTTAACCATTTTTGTACTGTGTTAACTTTTTATTAATTTTAGGAATATTTGAAATATTCTGTGTTTTAGTGACTTTTTTGTTGCTGTGACAGAAATACCCATCATGCATAATGTAAGGGAGGAAAGATTTATTTTAGCTCACAGTTTCAGGTCACCATGCATTCATGAATGACCAACAATGGTGGAAGCACATGCACATGCTTTATAGCTTGAGGAAAGATTCTCCCACTGTAGCAAACAGAAGGTTCGGCCCCTTGTGGGTCAAGCCCCAAGCATCTGTCCCGTTCAGTCTGGCCCACCTCCCAACAGCATCCAAACACATAAGGTGTTGGGGGGCACTCCAAATCCACATCATAACATTCTGGATTCAGATTCTTTTAATATATATTTAAATTCTTGAATTTTAATTTTTAGAATTCCTAATTTCTAGTTTTAAAATATAGTTTTGGAAAAAGCAATATCTTAGATATTATAAAATAGTTTGTTTTTAACAGTTTTAATTAACTTAGTTTTGCTGTAATACTCTTATGTTGAAACTATGTAGAAAAGTCTTAATTTAAATTACATATTGTAAAAAATCATCCATCATAAAAAGTATATCTGTATATCTATATGTACATATGCATATTAATTGATAATCTATGACTATGATTGGGATACAAATATCTTTTTTCTTGTTTTCTATTTAGTAATCCTATTATGTTAAATAATACTGAAATGAACGTGTCCTATTTTTAGAATTTCAGAAACTTCATTTTACACAATTTTGTTTGGACATACTCACTATCCTATATTTGAATTTGGCCAAAAATCTTATGCTTAATGAAATTGCTATTCTACCTAATCATTGATAATGTTCAAAACATTCTACTCCAAAATATGGTTCTTGACATTTGAGGAAACATTAGAAGTAAGAAGGTCCCTTGACCTAACTCTGGCCTTCTCTCCTACAGCTGTCCATAAAGGCTTCTCTGTCCTTTAAACACAGGATTCTCAATCCAGAGGGTTTCTACCCATAGCTGGAAGATAGTAGTAAAGTGCATGTGAGATTCTCCCTAATTTATGGCTTGGTTCATACTTCCTATGACCAGTTTACTATCACCCGACTGTTACTTTTCATCAAAAATAAGCATAAAAGTACAATTTTTCCTGTTTCTTTGAGCTTTTATTCCTGAAGTCTCTTATGTCACCTAAAACTCATATTAGATAAATCTGTATGGTTTTCTCATGTTACTCTCATTATAGGGGTCTTAACTATGAATCTTATAAAAGGTGAGGAATTCTTCTCCCCATCACCTTTTTTACACTTCAGATTACATGCATTGCTTCCATCATAGAATATTTTTCAAAAGTATAGTTTCATGTTTCCCTTTTCTAGCAGTGCTGAGCAATCACTTACATTGGTTTTTATCTCTTTGCATTATACTTAAATCTGTAATATGTCCCTTATGTAGAACCTGAGGAGGCCACATATGAACAGAATAACAGCAGAAATGTTGTCAGATTATCTTTCCCCTTTGCAGATAAGCTAACAGTGTCTTCTTGCATGTGTGCCTCCTGTGCATGCACAGCCCTAAAACATCTTCATGAGAGCAAACTGAAGGAGAAAGCTTCTTTCCTGGTAGCTCTTTCCTAACAACCCAGTCCATTTTACTCAGATGTTGATCATGTTTGCCTTGTGCGAGGTGGCAGTGTTTTAAACCATAAAAATGATGTGAGGTGAATCACCTGGTTTTCCTGCAGTTCCACATCGCCTGTCTGCTCGTCTCCCCATTTTTCTTTCTCCCATTCCACCTTTGCATTTGGATTCCTTGACTGTTAACCTCCTCTGAGAAATGGCCGTCATGGTTTGAAACTACAGTGTCTGTTCATTTCTTCATGTTCCCTCACTCTCCACCCCTGTTCCTTTAGTTAGTGTGAAAAGTGAGGGAGAATATTAATGAATTCTTTTAAAATTTAGATCGAGTCATCCTATCTTGTGAAAGGAAGATCAATAAATTATCTTTCTACTATGGTACAAGTTTTTTGAGCCTTTACATACAGTTTGAAGTTTTTCTCTGGAAACTGAACTAGAATTAAAGTTACTTGTACATTTTTGTGGCATTTTTACTGACTGCTTAAATGCCCATTATTTGCTAATTTTATGGACTATAGAAAGTTTGTTGTCAGCATCTGGTAAATCCCAGCAAACAGTCTGATTAAACACCACCAATTCTTTCATTGTAATTAATGTTCATCAATATCATTTACTGAGCATGTTTTGTGTCACAGGAACTGTGTACCAATTACTTAATTCTAACAAGTCCTATGAAGTAACTAAACAGTTTTCATGTTGAAGGTATATAGATGTGAAGTCATTTGTCATATGGTCTTACAAGTAGGATAAAGTAGAGGGTGGTTTGGAACTCAGGTCCTTTGGGCTCCAAAATGGATAGTATTTAAATACTGTGCATTAGTAAATATTTTCTAGAATTCTTCCTTTATTGTGTTTTTGTAGTATATTGTGGGAGTCACCTTAGTGATGTGATTTTTATTAGGATAAACAAATTTGAGTTCAAATCTTTGCTCTGTTATTTATTATATATTTAATCTCTCTATGCCTTGGTCTTCTTTTGTCTTAGTTACTTATCACTGTGACTCAAAACCTGACATCCACAACAGAAGGGAGGAAAGATTTGTTTTAGCTTACAGTCTCAGTGGTCTCCGTCTATTGATGTGTGGCTGACAAGAGCAGAAGCACGTGGCTGAGTCCTAGCTAGAGGAACTATTCAGTGCATCACAGACAGAATGCCACATGAGCGAGCAGGACAGAACTACCATATACCTTTCCAGGCCCTGTCACAGTAGAACACCCCTTCAGGGTTAAGCCCAGTGTTCTGCCCTTTCTGGTTGAGCACCAGTGTTCTTCTCCTTCCAGATCATATGCCAAGTAACATGCCACACACCCATAATCTGCTACATGCCCTGACCTACCAAATACCTATAATCCTCCTCTTCTGGGCACCTGCGCCTTTTAGGAGCACAGGGACCCAGAGGTCCTCACACCATCCAAATACATGATGCTTTCATACAAATGGTAGCACCTTTTCTTTAAAATCACAAAATTAAATATTTAATATATTTCTGTGAGTATGAAATACGTCCTGTTTGTATTTAAGCCCTTTTTTTTTTTCTTCAGAATGCCTGACCCAGGGCAATACTTACATGGGCAAGGAAGACCATAGATACTGGTACATTTCTGGTGCTGGTGCTGAGTGATGCCATCATTGATGTTCAGATTAGCAATGTAAAGTCACATGTTGAGTCTCATCTTCCCAGTTTATAGATGGAAATAAATACTCAGAAAAGTTAAGTAACTGCCTCACATTGTTGTATGTAAAGAATTTCTGACTCATGTTTCTCATGTGGCTTTTCTGCTATACCGTGTGGTTCAATATTAGGATGCCAAATACGTTCAACATTCCAATTACAGTTCAGTAGATGAAATGCAGTTTATTTTATACAGCACATTATTCTAAAGGATCACATTCTTTACAAAATGCAAATTCAAACCTTCAAATCCCTTTCCTAATCCCTGTACTAACAGTTGTTAATTTTGATACTTTGGGTTTGAGCATAAGGAACAGTTCTTTAGAGCATGATTGGGAGAGACTTGAGGCTGGTGAGAAGGGAGTTTAAATGTCAGTCCTGAAAAGTTCCTAATACAGGAAATTATATTGCTTCACGCTTTAAAAAGAAAGGAGGAGGAAGGGGGTGGTGAGTGGGAGGAGGTGGCGAGGTGAAGGGAGGAGGGAAAAGAGGGAAATAAAATGAAGAAAAAGCTTCCAGAATCAAGAATGCCATTGGCTGAGAACACGCTCAGGTTGTCCTAGACAGATGATGTCTGAGGCACAATGTGCCAGTGTACAAAGAGGCACAAGGTAAATATACACAGTGGCCATGCTGCATGCCCCAAATTAGGGCAGAAGTATTTCAGGTCAGTCTGTGGCTGTTGTTGGAACAGATGCCAACCTGACTTAAGAACCCCTCTTTAGGGGGGCTACAGGCTGTTATATGAAGGGGCCGATTTTTCATGTGGTGTCACTTAAACCTACTTCCATGAATTAGTGACATTGTAGGTTTTAGTAATATAATTACGAGAAATATTTTGTCTTGTATATATTGTTTTTTTAGGAATGATACTTGACAGTAGGTGAGGTCTGTGTTAACTGGGACCTGACTGGCACAGCAGCCCCCCACCTCCCCAGCACGA
Source organism: Ctenodactylus gundi (assembly GCA_004027205.1). Lineage (NCBI taxonomy): Eukaryota > Metazoa > Chordata > Mammalia > Rodentia > Ctenodactylidae > Ctenodactylus > Ctenodactylus gundi. The sequence goes on along the minus strand of PVKB01004293.1, from coordinate 61,445 downwards.
GTGGGGGAGAAGGGAGCACCAGGGAAGAGCAGTGCTTGGGCAGTTCAGGCACAGTGCTGGTGAGGCAGCACACGTTGGTACCCAGTGCCCCCGAGCCACGTCACTCTGCTTCTCTCACAGCTCCCAGGCAAGCCTTTTCTACCCTTTCTAATCCTAATCCTTTGTTGCTCCGTTTACCTACGTCCCATTACTGCAGCAGGTAAGGCCACCTTAGTGACTAGAATATCTATGATAGTGACTCTCAGCCACTGGAGTACCAGTTGGGACTGGGTACCAATTCCGGTTAGGGAATTCTGTAAATCAAGTAATTTAATATTTTAAAGAAAGAAGACAGACCTTGTATATTTTTTGAATAACAACCATGAACATGTTTGAAGGTGAAGTTTTGGACGTAAAAAGATGAAATTAATATTCATTGACCAACTGTTGTGTTCCCAGTGTTCAGTTCTGTGGATTAATTCATTTAGAGCTTAAATGCTTTTAAGGTACATACATTTTTACAGATGAGAAAAGAGCAAAACAAAGCAAGTAACTTCCTCAGTATATCTCAGATAGTCGGCTAAACCAGGACATAGACCAGCCCTCCCTAGCCCGCACATGTGAGGGTTTGGAACTGTTCCTGCCCTGCTTGCTGGCACGGTCTCTTTTTATATTTGATAAAGAGCTACTCCCTTGATGTTATGCTTAGTTTGGGTGCCTTTTATCTCAGTGCCCAAGTTTTATCCCTTTTTCTGTGTCACATGCTTAACTTAGCTTAGAACATATAGTAAGGTGTCAATAAATGGCAAATAAATGGTGAGTGCGTGACAAATCCAGGCATTGAAAACTCTCTTCAGATTCAGTCACTGTGACATGATTCTCTTACCTTTTTTGGAAGTTGGAAATAGAAATATCTACTTAAAAATTGAACACCAATGAAAGCACGTGTGTAAAATACCTCCCTGCATTTCTTTTAAAATGTGTTTAATATGTTACCTCCCTTTCTTTGCTATGCCTCTGTATAAACACTGTAAGGGATCATCAGTTATCATTCTTTTATTGGGCAAGATCACAAGAGTCTTTCCCATTTAAGTTATCATGCTACCCCTAATACTCATTTTTGATGTTGAAAATTGCAAAGTAAAGCATTCTCCAGACTTTGTAGATTATATCAGTATTATTTGCTTTTCCTACAAATGTCCAACTATTACCCTTTCTTTTTTCCTTTTTTGGGGAGATTGGGCACTGGTATTATTCAATGCCATGAAATATTTAAAGTTCAAACTGGCTTTAGTTTGTAAGTAATCACTTTTTCTGAAAATTTTACATTTTATGTATGCAAAGTAGATTCTTCTACATGCAAATGATACTCAGATTTATCACCAAATTTGTTTATGATATTTAAATTTTTGTTTCATTATTGTAATACCTGCTAAAAGTATTTTTGAGAAGGTTTGTTAAAATATTTTAAAACAGTCAATTGAAACCGTAATGTGATCTGAAATGACTTGAGGAAAATGTTATTTTGCCTTACATAATATTAGATCATAAAATTTCAGAATACAAAATTTTCAAAGTTTTTGTGATTCACTGTAGAAGTTGAGTTAAATATGAGAAATGCACTGTGGTGTTAAATTTTCACTTGAAATAGAGATGCTGTATTATGAGATTATTTAAAAGTAATATTAGACAATTCAAGAAAAAAGCATTTGACATTAATCTCACCTAATAATTATATTTTTAAACTTTGAAAATAAAATGAGGCCAGATGGACTAAAGAGAGTCTCTAGCACCTTTCTGCATGGTGGAATTGCTACTGATTTATGACAAACGCAGAAAGAGCAGGCAGGGTTGGGTTGTCGCTGTCAGATGAGAACTGAAAGCAGACAGGTTTTGTTATCAATCACTGGTTGTCAGTGTAAGACAGCAGCGGCTGTTATAATTGATTTGATGGCTCTGAATGACTTGAGCTTTAGTGGCCAGAGTGGATTGTGGCAACTCAGCCATGCTTGACATTGACATGAAGAGGAAGTGACATGACTCCTTGGAGGAAGAGTTAGACTATTGAAAGGGGCAAATTACTCACCAATTCAATAATTCATAAACTTTAACTTTTGATATGAGATGATACAGATGAGAAAAAATAAGTTTTTTATACTTTTCTTGGTTAAGCTTGAGATGATTTCTGTTAGATTAGACTAGCCATCCATATTTTCCTTTTCCACCCTCACTCTTATCCATAAGTACTACTTTGGATTTCAAATGCTGAATAGTACCTATTCATTCATCAAATTCTTGTATCAATTACTAAGTCATTAAATACAGAACAAAGGAAAACCATAAGAACTAGTTATCTACCATCTACATTACTTTAATTCATAAGTGTGAAGATAATGAACAAGTTGAGTTTTATTAAATCAGATAATTTTGTGAGCTAAACCCAATGAAAGGTTTCATTATGGGCTATGTATTTGTGTAATGGCCACATGGTTTCTGTTCCAATCATTCTTAGATGTTTTGACATAGAGTCTGATCTGGGCCAGACAAAGAAATGTTTCCTCACAACAATTCGTTTATTGACATTTGCCTCTTTGGGCACTGGGTTGAGAAATGAGTAAGTGAAAATAATACAGTGGTCATTTGTGGTGGGTGCTGCATAGGGAAATATCATTTACCACATATTTGTCCTCAGTGTACTTGAACTTGTTGAGTGTCATAGTAAAAAGTGATTGGAGTGACTATTGTTTGAGATTCCTTCTTCTTCAGCAAACATATGTCAGAAACCTGCAGGGCCAAGCTAACGTAGATACGCAATACTTGAAAACAAACCCTTATATCATAGAAATCTTTATTCAAATTTTATCTCTAAAAAATTCTTGAAAGTCATATGTTTTCCTTATGTAAGGACTTTTAGGAATCTGAACTTAGATATTTTTATTTCAGACTTTGAAATAAGGTGATAAGACAAGAGTTACACATTTTTTCAGTAATAACATTTGCTATTTTCATCTCAGTAGTTATCCTTCGATTACAGGAGTTTTGGATTGAAAAGTTTTATGGAAATAAAGTTCTAATTTCAAAAAATAAGTTGCTAAAATTTTTTTTCCAAGTTCTGGTTAACAGTGAGCACTTTATATTCATTGATGTGCATGTCTATTAAAATATTTTCTTAATAGTCTCATCTGAATAAAACTGCCTAAAATTCGTAATAGTTCTTACTGAGCAATGATGTAAAGAAAAGTTCACATCTCAGTGCCTTAGAAATTATAGTCTTCACATCTCAAATGAACCTAAAGATCTTCTATCTGTACTGGCTTTCAAACATTTTGGACTGGAACCTACATTTGGAAAGACATAATACATTAACACACTATTACATACAACACACACCATGTCTCTACCTTAAAAAAACCCTAAAGACCAAAAAAAAAAAAAAAATACAACTTTTATTTTTACTACATATAATGTATTCTATTGTCTAATTCTTCTCTCAACTAATTAACAAATGGAGGGTAAAACTGATAGGTACACTTTGTCAAATTAATAGTAGGATAAAATAGCAAAAATTAAGCCCCATACTATCAAGAAATTTATAGGCTCAAATGAAAATTAAACTAAAATAAATATATTACATCTTTTACAATCAGCTCCCTCTAATACCAACTGAAGAGGCATTGCAAATATGTAGATTTCACCAATGTGAAGAATGTGGATGGGCTTTTAAAAAAAGAGTTGATGGACTAAATAGAATTTATTGTAAGTTTTGGATGAGTAGAAAAATGTAAACTATATTTTTCACAAGACAATTTTTGGAAGACGTTACACAGCGTATCATGAGATAAAAAATGAATCACATCTTATAAAAATGCAGGTTAAAGTTGAAGATTCTTAATTCCCTTCGATTATATTAGGAATATTGTACTGCATACATGAATAATTCAGATATAACACAAAGATTCAGCAGAGTTTTGTATAGCAAATCATCTGTCTTAGTACAAGGTTTTTAAAAGTATTCTTGATAATATAGATACCGGGAGTATGTCAGATGATCTAAAAAGACCATCTAGCTGTTAGAAACCTTTAAATTCAAGTGAAACCAGTAGAAAATAAACAAGAAATCTCTCTAGATACAGGTACAAACCTCTTTTGTGTTAGCTTCAAAAACCTAAGCAACGTGACTTTTTGATTCTTGCTGTTTTCCTTTTATTTTCCTAACTATATTGGCCTGTAGATAACAAGCAGCCTCGCATGGTCTTTGAATAGGGCAATTATGGCTTTTACGTTGATTTACTCGCTCATTCTGTTTCTAAGCTTTTTAATTGTGGTGATCGGTGTAATTACAGAGCTGCCTTTATGGTGTGAAGGCACAATTTGCAGGTCAAAAATGTTACACAGAAGTAGTTGCTGTAGCTGTCTAATTAGATTCCTTAATATTTATCAAAATGACATTTGTTTGTGTTGTTTTGCTATTGGTTGTCTCAATGTCCCAAATAGTCTTTCTTAATTTAATTATGTGATCAGATTTTCTTATGGACTTTATGAGGCATTAATCAGAATTAAACATTTAAACCTGAAACTTTGTGGTTGGACATAAAATCTAGTTTCTTTCTGAGTATAGAAGCTTCACGCTGAGAAATTTGTATAATTGCTGTTCTTTGTGTGATTATTAGGACCATCTCTTTTAGATGTTGGGGCTTTAGCTGTTCCAACCTTTGTGGACCTTATAGGGAGCTAACAAACAAAATTCCAGTTTGTCAAAACTGCTATGAATAAATAAGAAGGTATGATCACTGGCAGAAACCTTTCTTAGTGACATTTGAGCTATAAACTAATGGGGGCATTAGATGGTCTCTTCCTAATGAGAGAAACAGGAAGAAACAAAAGCCATTGCACAGAGGCAGAGAGAGAGAGAGAGAGAGAGAGAGAGAGAGAGAGAGAGATCTGGGTTTGTTGGAGGAATCATTGGAAAGGGGATGTTGTCGAGAAAGGGATGAATGAAGGGGAAGCAATGAGAAAAGTTGGATAGATAGTCTGGCACCAAGCAGTAGTGATCGTTATAGGTACGATAAGGAGTTTGGATCCTATGTTAATCGCAATAATACCATCTCATATATATTATGAACCTACAAGATACCAGAAACTGTACTATTTTATGTTCATATCTGATTTGCTTGTCATGGCATTATATTCCTATAAAATAGACAGTGGTACTAACTGCTTTCAGGGTGGCAAGTGTGAAGTCCGAAGAATTTAGGTACCTTACAAGTGTAATGAAGCTGTTGAGATGGAGTGGCCTTAAATCCCAGCAGTCAGGTTCCAGAGCTTGTATTCTTAACTACTGTACTCCTATGCTACACTCTCTAAGTCAGTTTCTTTTTACCTTTAACTAATTTTATGTATTTTTTCCGTTGATGTTCCTGAAACTAATTATTTTCTTAGGGTAGCTAAGTGTATGAGCAACAAGAGAATAACAGGCTCACTTTTCCATGATACATTTCTGCCCTACAATTTCTCCTTTTATATTCAAAATAATTTAAAAGCCATTAACTCTCTTCAGTTTATTGTACTTCTTTTTATTTTGCTTGTCCTGTGTCATCACACTCAGCACTTTCCTAATTTTCAAGCACTTCTAGATTTATGAAACATGAGTATATAAAATTATGTAACAGTTAGAGTGGAAAACTAAAATACTGCTGGAGGGCCGGCACCTAACGGAAGTAGCGTGCCACACAGAGACCCAGCACGTAAGGAAGTAGTGTGCCGCATCAGAGGTGGGAGGGGAAATGAGAATATGTTCCCTGTCTGAAAAAGACAGTTGCTGTTCACTTCAACCACATGATGCCGAAGGCACCAGTCTTTCTGTTTCCTTTAGGTTAAAAGTCTTTCTTATATGCGAATGCCACATTTTAATTTTTTTTATTTTCTTTTTAGAAGTACTCTGACCAAATAAACCCAAATCATACCTTTCAATCTCACAATTCCAACTAAAATTTCCACTAGGACTAAAGTTCTTCTCTCATTTTTTGGACTCTATTTACTTCTCTAATTCATCTGGATTTTATTTTGATTCGTAATATTTAACAAAGTTTTCTTTAAAATAAAACTTTCTGTGTTAAAATAATATATTCACAGGAAGTTACAAAAATAGTGCCGAGAGATCCCATTCTTCCCCAGTGGCAATATCTGTTACATATCCAGGAAAAAGACAAAGTGACCTGGATACATTCTACAAGTTTTCTCAGATGTCATCAGGTGCTCATGTAATCATTTGTAACTGTGTACTGTGTATTGATGTGCAAGTCTCTGCACTTTCTCATCTACACAGTTTGTGTAACTGTCCCAACAATGAAGACGTGAAGTCCATCACTGCAGAGATCTCATGCTACTTCTTCACAATAACTTGGCTTTTGCCTCTCACACACCAAGCTCTTCTTCACCATCACTGCCTGGAGCCATTGTAGCACAAATCATTGAATGATTGTTTTCTAATCAACCTAATTATTTTCCGATTTCCTATGAAAAATCTTCTGGTTATTTTTCCAATTCTTATCACTGTGCCTTCTCAGAGGTACTTACCAGCCTAGTGAGAAAGACTAAGTTCTTAGACCAACCAAGGATAAATATTCAAACTAACTGTTGGCTGGGTGGGTGTTTTTTTCTCCCATGATAACCTGAGTCCTCAGTATGTGCTTTTCTAAACCAATACGCCATACTGTCGATATTCCTCTATTACCTTGGTAGAGCTTTTAAAGCAAGAAACCTAGTACTTCTGCATCACCACCTGAGTATCTTGGTCACTGTACCAGCACATTTCAACAAATATATCAGTGTGCCTTCTAGGCATCTCATAACTCCCAAGAGCTAGGATGGGCTCAAGGGAACAGAGTTAGCTTTGCTCTCAAGACATTGGCTTATGGATAAGCCCTTACACCCTTTTAAAACTCTAATTATTGAAATTATATATCTCATTTGTGTGAAACCGTATTTCTTACCTACAGTTCCTCATGTAGTCTCTTTCCTACTTCTACAGATGGAGAAAGTATCTCCATGAGTATATTGGCTTTTTTCTTTAAGTGCCAGCATTCTCCCATTTACTAAACTGGTAAAAAGCAAAAGTAAATATTATATTCACCTACTTTATAGTATTTCATGTTCTCTATATTTTTTCTTTTTACATACCATAACTAATCTTGATATATATGTAACTTGTTCCAATTAGCTATTATTAATGTACATTCACTCTAATTATATGCATCTTGCAGCTTTATATTTTTAAATATATGATACATTCTTCTGGTTGGAAAATTGAAATTTTACAAAAATTTTCTGCCTTTTTCTTTTGAACACACAATTCTTTTCACTGTCAATTAACATTGCTATTGCTATTCCCTTAGTCTTTTCCCTTTTTAAATGAATCTTACATGTCTGTATGTCCTTTTCACACTTTAATTGGATTATTTGTCCATCTGAATGATTTCTAGGGATTCTTTGTGTTCGCTCATAAAGGTATCAGTCAACAATCTCTTACCAACAAGTTTTTTCTTAGAAACATATAAGCTATTTCCCAAATTCCAATGGAACTCCCCACCCCCACAAACAGCAAAAAGTGATAAAATTTAATAAGTGTAAAGGAGTAATTTTTCAGGGTGGGGAATGTAACATTATTAGACATTAAAACGTGATACAACAAGCTAGAAACTAAAAGAATATATTTCAAATCTCAAAATACATTTATATTAGGCAAGACTCTATTTAAACAAAAATTTTAGAAAAAACAAGATACAAAGTTTTGACTTTTCTTATTTACTTCTTGAGTAAACTTCCAGACATGTCTAATGAGGATCCTCTTCAAGTTTCTATGTACTTTTAAAAGTACCCCAGACATTCTTAATATATCTTTACCTTTTGATAACAAGACACCTCAGACTCAATCTGACTTTTTTATCTGCTGCAGGAAATTGTAATCAGTTATTCCCATAAATGCTTACTTTATTGGAAAAGTGTACAAGACTAAAGTTTAGGCTCAAGGCTACTTGTCAAATTGTGTGCATGATGGTAGCCAACTAAATAATGCGGTCTTTAGTCAGAGACCTGTCTAGAAATTCCTCTTTGTAAATTCATAATGTTTTATTAATTTTTCTCTGGCAAGTTTTCTCATCAAGAGAAATAATATGCAACATTTGCCATAGCTGTGCAGTGATTTGCCCTTCTATGTAATAACTTACTTCATCGCCAAAAAAATTCATAAGATGAAGATCGTGTGTATGCACGTACGTACATACATAAGGCATGTCAGCCACAGAGTTCAAGTAGCTGCGCAAAAGTAGCTATTGGTACACTTGCTCAAAGTTAAGTAGTAGAGGTGGAATTCAGACACATGTTCTTGTCCATATTCTTTACTTGACAAAAAAGGATGGATGGTGATAATGATCTCCTGAGAAAGTTTTCAAGTTTCCTGGTTCACTTTAAGCCCTGGGGAAGAAGCACACTGTGAATCAGCTCAGCAAGTTCTCTAAGAACAGTCATCCTCCCCTGATATCAAATACTTGTTTACTGTTTTCTGCGTGACCTCATGGCTATTGGACCTAAGTATTATCCAAGGTGCCAGAACAGCCAATCACCTTACCCTCTAAGGAAATGTAGCCTGGATTTGACCACCAGCTGTGACAGGGCAGAGTAAATACCTCCTTTGTTGCTGCAGCTCTCAAGGACTTTGTAAGAAATCCACAGAGATGTGCTTTGTTTTTGAAGAGGTTTCTTCAGACAGAGCTAATTCACTGCCCCATTGAGAAACATGGTAAGGAACAAAACATTTAGTGTAAAAAGAGACTCTATTCCTATTTCTTTGAAGTTCTTTAATCTCTTTATAGAAAAAGATGACTTATATGAAAGCGCTTTGTAACTGAATACATTTTATTATCATCATTGATTTCTAACCTCTAATCTCTATTCCATTCACTGGAAGCTTTTAGCCAACAGTCTCATATACTTTTGTTTTTAATATGCTTGTATTTCCTGCTTGGCTCCTAGGGCAAATTTTTCTTACTATTTGCATTTTAAAACTCATTTGCTATTTTTCCTGCTTTTTTCATGTCAAGTGAGGACAGTTAAACCATTAGTAGAAAATTAAAATATTGAGACAGAGTCCAGCCCATCTGCCTTCACTGAGTTAAAGTTCCTTGCGTCAGCGAGCTGAGGTCCTCTCGGCCAGGCCCAGAGCTGTGACTGCGGCTGGACCTGGGGCTGAGGGCATTTAGATGGATGTGGTTGAGGACTGGCGATGGCTGAGATGCTTCACTGCCCCAGGATGCTTGATTGTGTTATGAAAATCTCACCAAGCAGGGAAAGTTATCCATAGAACGGAGCCCAGCCATAGCCAGGTCAGAGGTGAAGCAGACGTACGGTGACGGCTGTTGCCTAGGGCTTATTGTGCCCTTTCCCAAAAGTAGTAGACTCACACCACTTCTGTCTGTAAACAGCACATTTACACAAATTCAGAATAATTTGATTCTGTGACTCCTAGAATATATGTATGTGGGAAAAACATCAGTTATGTGCAAAGAATTTCAAATGTAAGTATGCGTGTATGTCCATGCACATATTCACACGCATTGTTTATATAAAAATAAAAATTGCTGGTTTTGTATAAAGTGCTTCCTACAAACTTTATTCTATGAAATAATCATATTTGCAAATCTACTTATTTTCTGAGTAATGTATTGTATATTTCTAATCCATCTGATAGAATAGGCTTTAAAATCTGTTAAACATGGCAACTGTTTTTGCAAGGGAAATAATTTCTTACCAACCTTATAACCAGGTTTAAGTAATTATAAATTTTGAGCAGACAGAAGACACTGGACATCAAAGCATATGATGTTGTCCTCCTGCCCCCTGTCTTTTACCTTTGTAAGATGGTTTTTTTTAAAAGTACTTTCCACTGTTTAAAATGGTGGTATTCATGTTCTAGCAATAATTGTGAAGGTTTGAGTTACTATAAACTTTGAATATCAACTCCTCTCCTTGTGTGACAGTTATACCACTAGGGAACGCAGACTTGTGAGGTCTAATTACTGTAGCATTTTGATATTGCCAGCTACGATATTGGCAGGAATTTAAGCCATGGTAGAATTCATTGGTGACACCATTGTAACTAAAAAGCACAGAATCTGTTTTTAAACTTGTTCGGAATAGAGTCAAGTATTAGATGATGTCAAATAATCTTGCTGCAAGTTCAGAAGTGCCTTGGACGATTGTAATATGAAATGCTAATTATTTGCAATAGAATGTAAATAAGGTGGCACTAAGTCCTATTTGCAGTAACTAATGAAAGCTGTTGTACAGTAATCAGTGAGATACAGACCAACAGGGCAATTCATTAGGAAAGCTATAGTTGACAAGTAGTTAGTGCATGCCAGTCTAGACCTTTCCTCTTGCTTCTGTTTATTTCTATTATTTCTTCTCGTTGATAATAAGTCCCATATGGAAATGTATAACAAGGATAAGAAAAAGCTAGCAGCTAAATTTTGCCAAGCTATGCTGAATGTCTGCAGACTGTAAGTCTTCCTTAGCTTTTCTCTGCCTATGAAAAACTACTGCCATATTAGGCTGATTGAAAATATAGTGATTTTCTAGTCAGCAAATTGCTAGTCTGAGAATTTTTCAAGCTATCTCACCAGACTTGAGCAAAACTTAACTATGCTGCAAATTATTTTATTTTCCAGACATATATTACATTTAAAGCTTAGCCACGTTTTCACTTCTTGTACTTTACTAGTAGAACACTTCTAACAAATAAGGGCACTAAATTGCTTGATGCTGTTCTCTACCCTGGGTTATAGAGTACATGCATTGGTAAATAAAAGTTGAAACTCTAGAATAGTTTTTCTGCTCTGGGGCGTGCATTCATCACAGCAAAACCAGAGCAAAATTCTGTACTGTTTTTAAACTTGTATAGACACATTTTTAACGCACAGAAGTATTAAAGTCAATAAACTCATTGTTTTCTGTCCCTCAAAGATACTAAAATTCAAAGATAACATCTACTGTATGTAATTGTTCCAATTATTTCTTTACCTGTCTAAGACAACCATAGAAGGAAATCATCCCTTTCAACTCAATAATTTATGACCATTTCTTTTTTGAAAGATTGAGGTGCCTTGTCTGTGTAAAGGTTGTAAAAGAAATTGAAGAGCCATTACAGTGGTTTCTTCTTTTTTAAAGCTTCCTGACAGCCCAGACTAAAAAGGGAAGCAGAGCTGATTAAAAAGTATCAAAAATTGGGCAGCATCCTCTGAAAGGTGCATATTTGAAACTAGTTTCAAAAAAAATACCAGGAGTCTGAGCCCAGTTAAGTTGTTATGGTTTTATGGGGGATTTTTTTTTTAACAGATTCTCACTTTTAGAATGGTCCTGAACTTAGTGTGTATTTTAGTCCAGACTGGTCTCAAACTCATGGAAATCCTCCTGCCTCGGCCTCCTGAGTTCTAGTATTATAGGCATGCACTACCACACCTGACTAATTTTATATGGTACTGGGGAGTCAAATCCAGGACCTTGTACATAGTAGGAAGTGCTTTAGCCACTTACTATGCCCTGGCCCCCTCAGCTAAGCTTTTATGTACATTTTATTGATAAATTGTTGACACTGAACGCATTTTTTTTCTGTATAAAGGTAGAAACCTTAATGTTGTCTTAAATCCTTTAGACAGTCTCAGGCTCCTAAGTTCAAGAGAGTAACCCTCTCTGCAGTGGTGCTCTCAAGGTGCTTGCTATTGCCATGGTTCCCAGGTAAAACACAGGATCCTCAGCTAGGTTTCAACTCCAGGTAAACATTGAATGACCTTTTAGTATAAATGTGCATTATGAAGTATAATAGGAGCCTATTCCTTTTATCACAACGTTGGCTGATAGTGACAGCTGATCATAGTCTTTTATTTTTTTAACTTCTATTGAGATACTGAAGAAGGGAGACCATTATTTTTCCAGCAAAGTGTGAGATTCAAGTCTTTGCACTGTACATTATAATCACAAAACTCTTATCAAGAGACCTGAATGTTTTAAGTGAGCTTTGTACTGGCTTAGAAGTGCACATGCACACACAAGCAATATAGTTAAGTTTCCAACATAATTTTCTTGCAGCATGATATCCCATGGAAAGTTAGATGGCTTGTCAAGGGTGAATGTAGCACATCTCAGAACTTCATTGATTCCATGAATGAATGAAGCCATGCTGCTGCGTAGCCACCCATAAAATAGGGTATCACCTGCTTCGAACAGGTTAGGTTTTTATATTTTTTATTTTAACGTCTTCCTATATACTTGGGGTTTTAAAATGTGTGTTTTCCTGGAATATTTAAACAAAGAATCTAGACACGTTAGGTGAGAAGATTAAACATTAGGCTATGTTTAATAATGATGCAGGGTCACACCTTATTTTGCCAAGAATTCCTCTTGATTCAGATTGCAGGAAAGCACAGTTAGCTGTCATTAGTCCTTGAGTATTGTTGTAGAGTACCCTTCTCAGAAGAATTTGCATTGCCTGTCCTCTTTACTGTTGAATAGGAAATTCCTTTCTTGGCATGGATATGTGAATGTTCAGGCATACTATATAGGTCAGCGTTCTGCTACAGTGACTGGAATTCAGTTTAAACAGAAAAGGATTTTTGATGCCATATAAAATGGATTCTACTATTACTTGAAGACTGAAGGAATAATTGAAGTTGAACTTAGAAGAACTATTTCCAAAGCCACGGTTTAAGCCACTTAATGCAATGTCTCCTCCTTTGTAATGCAGAAAGTATCTGTTGAACTAGGAAGGTGCTGACTCCAGCACCCTACCACAACTCCTTGACAGGATGTCTCCGTCATTGGGAATTCTGTTGTTGACAGCTACAGAATCATGCAGTGCATGTTACAATCTATACCAGCATGATAGAGTGTTCTCTTCTTGCCTTTCAATCCTCAGGGAGCCAGTGACAAATAATGAGAACCCAGCTATGCTGTGAGAGAAAGCCAGATGCTTCCAGGGTCACACTTGCAAGCAAAATCACCAGCATGTGTCCAGTATCTTACTTCTAGCTGTCTAACCTTGAACAATTTGGAAACTAATCACACCAAATCTGCAAGAGGATATTTGATGTGGTTTTGAACTTTCCGGATATTTATATTGGAAATTTAACTATATTGTATGTGTGTGCATGTGTATTTTCACACCAATACAAAGTCTCTGCAGCTGCTACCATTTGGATCTATAGTGTTCCCTAAAAACCTCATGTATTCATACATAGTGAGATATCTATGCTGTTGGGAGTTAGGGCCTGGCTGGAAAGGGCAGACACTTGGAGCTTGACCTGGAAGAATTATGGGGTGGTGGGGGTGGGGGGGTTACCTATGTTAGGGATTTCAAGTGTGATTGACTTATGGGCCAGGAAGTTAGGAAGGGATACCCACCTTGGATGGGGTGGGGGTAATTAGTTTGAACTAAGTCAGGGAAGGAAGAAGAAACATTGTTATAGCTTCTTCATGGGGAAGCTCAGGCCTAACCTGAGCTCCTTACTCACTTGGCTTTCAGTCTACAATACCCTGAGCAGCTCTGTAGACTTCGCCATACGCTTCCACCATGGCCAGCTGCCCAGAAATGCACTGTGTGAAACATTCTGAAACTGTGAGCTAAAATAAATCTTTCCTACCTAAGTTGTGGATGTTGGGTATTTTGAATCAGCAATGAATAAGTGGCTGAGTAAACAAAACAAGAACTCTAGTGGCTAAAATGGAAATTGACTGTCCTGTCCAGGCTGCATTACCATGTTAACAGGTGATAATCACATCATATTAACTCCTCTGAACCCAATGAAAGGGAAAGTCAACAAAGGACATGCCATCGGGATCTCATACCTTTTTTAGAAAGTGTTTCTTGAGGATTTTCTATAAATTAGGTGATTATTATTTCTATCACATTCCAATTAGAAGAAGAGTTCTAGCTTTAAATTTGTAATGACCTAGGTTATATGGCATTTGACAGGAATGTTAGTTGTCTTATGGACAGTGCTTCAACAAATTTTATATCAATTACAGAAATTTCTTCACAGAGTTTTATCTACGTTCCGAAGACCGTGTATTCTATTTTCTATAAGGTGAACCCTAGCTTGTGTAAGCACAAGTGGCCAGTGCCATGTGGGCCATCACTTTCCTGGTGCTGCACACAGAACTCCTAGTACCTACCTTGATGAATTCTGCTTCACTTTTTCCACACAGAAGTCACCACCCTATCAGACTGGAATTCCTTCTCACTTTCACCTGTGGTGACAGGACTGATGCCAAGGAGGTCACACTCGTGTCCATCCACGTTTTCTTCTGTGCTCGGGACAGCCTCTTTAACACTGTCATTACTGTTCATTTGGCAGACAAAAGTAAAGTGAAAAGATGCTTAAAGCAGTGGTGAGAGGAAAATAGGGTGGAATTAGTGACTGTTCAGAGATACTTATAAGGCTGTTGCACCCATTTTTCCCTTTGGGATTTTCACTGAACAGGGAGAAACCTAAACCATTAGTTCACATAGTTCTTATGGAGATGTAGAAATGGTGATAAATAATTTTAAAACAAACACAAATTGAGTACTGAAGTATAGTCCTTTCTCTCATATTACTTGAGGAACCATAATTATATCAAAATCACAGCACAATAAATGCAATAATATTTATCAAAATAGGATTTATTATCAAGACATGAAAAATGAAACTTACAAAATAGATTACACATTCCTATCAGTCTTTTAAGTATCATACATTTGCTCAGTAGAAAGGCCTTACTTGATAATTTTATTTGAGCTATTGTAATCAAGTTTTCAAATAAAATGGCAATAATTGTTAACAATCCCTTTTGGGAAGCTGGGTTTTATAAATAGAACAAAAAAGTTATTTTATGGTATATATGTAAAATACAAATGAAAATTCTTGATGAAGGTGTAGTTTTGTGAATTTGTAGTAGAAAATTTTGTCAAGTATATATGTCATAGGCTATATTTAAATTATATCAGTAGAATAAAAATACATTTTAAATCATAGGAATTAAGGGTAAATTTCTGTAGTGCTTCTTTAATGATACCATATTGTCTTATGAGTTATGATTTGGGTGTGGTTTGTCAAAAAGGGTTCCTGTGTTGGGACCTTGTTCTTTCAGTGTGGTAGTGATGGAGGTAGAGAGCTTTAAGAGACGGGACTGTGGAGGGGCTGATGCTGGGACGAGGTGACAACCAATGGAATTACTTTTGCTCCTCATACTTTCCCCTCATCCCTTTTCCCTCTCTTTCTCTTTGCCCAAAACTGTGGCTAAGTAAGCCTTGTTCTTTCAGTATAGTAGTGAAATAAACCAGTGTGGAGCTAAATAAACCTATTTTCTTTGTAAATACCAGCCTTGGGTATTGTATTATAGTAATAGATACATTTTTAGTTTTCACTTGAGTATTGAGTGTTGTATATGCTAGATAGTCAGTGAATACTTGCTGAGGAAAAAAGTCACTGGAGCAGATAAATGTCTTGTAGTGTTTGCTTGGTAACTTAAATAATCACTAATATCTTTTCCACTAAGATTTTCCTCAAAAATTCTACTGTTTTCTCCTGTGTGCTTCTAGAGGCTCCTTGTACATTCAGTTCTATAAGTAGCTGTGCAATGCGTACACATATGAGCACTGCGTAGGGGCAACGTGCTTTATTTGTTCAACTACATGCACACTGCTTGATAGACGCCTTTGTGCTCTTTATAGAGCACGGATATTCCTGTCCTGTTAAGTTTCAGTTTTGCACAAGAAATGATTGAAGTTTACATTCAGTTGTTTTTTTTTTTTTTTTTTTTTTTTTTTTTTTTTTTTTTTTTTTTTTTTTTTTTTTTTTTTTTTTTTTTTTTTTTTTTTTTTTTTTTTTTTTTAGGTAACTTTCTCACAGACTAAACTTAAATGAGTGAAATAGAGAAATTCAGGGGCTGAAGGAATAGCTCAGCAGTTAAAGCACTTGCCTAGCAAGCGAAAAGCCCTGAGTTCTGTTCCTCAGCACCACCTAAGCTGGGCGTGGTGGTGCATGCCTGTAACCTCAGCACTGGAAACGCTGAGGCAGGAAGATTGCTGTGTGTCTGAGGCCAGCCTGGGCTCCATAGTGAGTTCAGGATCCGCCTGGACTACAGGATGAGACCCTGTCTCTTAAGAGACTGAGACAGAGAGAGAGCGAGAGCTAGAGAGACAGAGAAATTCAATGATTGCTAGCCTGCTGCTTGTGTAAAAGTTCCATATGTCATCAAGGACTTCAGCTTTTTATGTCTTTCTCCACTGCTTTAGTTCATTTTATGTTGCTAACGAGAAAACTACATATTAAATAATTTATACCGAACACAAATGTATTTGGCTCACAGTACTAGAAGATAGAAAGTCCAACATCTGGGGTCACGTCCAGAGCTAATCCTCTTGCTGCGTTATAATGCGGCGGAAGGCATCACGTGAGCGAAGGGCACTCTGGACGGAGGGCTGACTAGCTTGGATTATAAGCCTCTTCCCACAATATTAATTAATACCCTCACGATCTAATCGTCTCTGCACTGTGCAGATCTCATCACTGTTGCACTGGGGAGTCAAATTCCAGCACATGAACTTTGGGGGATTCATTCAAACCACAACACACGCTTTATATTTTAGCTTCTAATTCTGAAGGCCGTATCTTGATCCAATTGGGATACTGCAGTGCCATCTGTCATTTCTGTATTTTAGCAAGGGAAAAGAAGTAAAAAAGAGCCTAAAGGCATGGCTTTTAAAAGAGCTTCCTGTAATACCAAGACAAGGAGTTAACAGACACAAGTTTAGATCACAGGGACTTCACATGACGTGAGTGCCTTGGCAGGTAAGCCACGAGGAGCCAGCAAGAACTTGTGTGCCAGAATGCAGTGACACAGGACCAACAGGTGCCAGCGCAAGACATCATTCATTTCACCTTTTGCCAAGGCCCAATCTTTTTTTTTTTCATAATTTATAATCATCACAGCTTTCAAGTTAATCCATTCATTAAATCATAGTGTTTTGTTGTTAACATGTTACCTAGAAATATGAATTAGAGCTAATAGTAAATATTGTGTCTGATAGATATCTTCCCTAAGTAAAAATGTGGCATTTTGTAGATGCTATAATTCAATACAAATTATACAAGTGCATTGGTCCCACTTCACTAATATGCTGTTTCTCAAATAAGACATTTTATTTTACAGTTTAATTTCAAAGGGAAAAATATTCTAGAAGGAAAGCGTTATATGATATGTCATAAGGAAAAGAACAATCTACTGGACTTTCTTTGTGCTAAAGAAAACTGTGAGTGCTTTTTAGAGAGATGCATTTCCTTATCAGAGGCAGACTGTGAGCTAAATGTCAGCAAAAGAAATAGACCATCAGTCCAGCCATCATTATACCGTGCTTATTTCCACACTGGATTTTGAATATATTTAAGTTACCAGTGAGTTACAGAGAAAAAAAATTTTATGTGTTACAGCCATTACACTATTTGAATGTTCAGGATCTGTTACTTCTCACATAAGCAATATTAAAATATACAGAAATTTATTGTATAACCTTTGTGATGATTGAAAACCAGGTCAGAATATTATGTTAGACTATAATCCCCAAAAAAGATTTTTTAAAAAAGTGATTCAAAAATATACCATTCTTTTTCAATATTCCCCTATTGAAAATGTCTGTTACATGTACTGTATAATGCATACATTATTATTGGCATTTAGTTTTAAGAGATGGTATTAGAGGTCATTACTATATGACTTAAAGAGCTTTCTTTGATGATTTTCTCTCTCCCTAGTATCTTCTTAATAAATATATTAAGCTAATACATTGAACAGTTCACACTCAGTGGCTATGAATAGGATTAGTTATTGTGCTTTATTTAGGCCAATAATGTTCTGTTGTTTATAATTTTTAATGACTTGTCTTGAATAAAATACCATCACTATTTCTGAAAATTTGAATGGATCATCAGTGGCTAAACATCTGATTTTCTATGTAAGGTATTCAAATATATTTTAACACAAGAAGAATATGGCTTAGTAATTACAAGAACTTTCCATGGTACCTTCTCTAAATGTTTACAACCTTATTAGGGTGGTTTATCTTCTGTGATATGCCTTTTAAAGGGTGGAAAGTTAAATGTGAAGGGTTTTTTCCTCACTGCCAGTTGCATGGTGTCAGGGAGGTGACCAACAATACGATCCTGAGCCTTTGTGACTGCTTCTTCACCTGGAAAACCACAAAAAGATACCAACCTTGACAGGCTTATTTAAGTTTGAAAATGAATTAATGTATAAAGACCTAACTGGTACCTCATATATGCCAGCTCAGTGACCATTAATTTTTATTTCTTTGTATTGTTGTAAGTCCATATTATGTGTTTTTAACAGTTTAGAGATAATTTGATATTTCAAGTTCAAAACAGTTGATTACATAGGCTATCAGAACATTTATCTCTTTTGAGGGATTTTTATTGCTGTTGTGTTGTTTTGTTTCTAAAACTCCAAGTGTAGCACTTGGAAGATTTATGCTTCTATACCTATGATTTTTTTTTGTTTGAACCAAATCAGCAATGACCTAAAAATGTCCAATAGTGTTTTCCATAGATAACTTAAAAAAATCATTTATGCTTTTTTAGTTTTATAAATATATAATTATAGTTGTATAATCTCTTATAATATACTAGTAGCCACATGGTTACAATGTAACATTTCTTCCACAGAGTCTGAATGAGGGTTCCAAGCTGTACACAGCTTGGCTTTCATTGGACCAGGAAAAATGGTTTCTTGGGTGGCAGGTTAATGCACAGCTCAGAACTGGAGGAAGCCACAGAGAGCTCAATTCTTGCCACTGTGGACCCCTGGATGGCACTGAAGGTGACTGCTTGGCAAGTGGCTACGCTTTGTGTGGAAGGTTAAGTAGACCCCTGAGAAAGTACTTCAAATATTTAATACATGAAATATAAGTTGACATGCACAGATAGTATTTCTATTTAAAAATTAAACCAATACATATACTTAGCAATTTAATGCTGACAAAATTTTAATTGTTTTATAAACTCATAGTAGCTATAATGGGGAACTTACTGAGTTTAGTATTTTCTTCTAAAATGTCAGTTCTCCTAGATAGTTACAATGCAAATCTTTTGAATACATTTTCAGTGTTTTGAAATCATATGTACATGCTTGATATATACTATACTGTTTTGGGTTTCTGTTGGATTTTGTGAACATTACTATGTTGTACCAAATTTAAAGCAGTGTCACCTAGAATTTCTTGTATCATCCTTATTACTTTTATAGGGACATCTGTTATTGTAGCTAGAAAATCATCATAAAGAAGAGCTAATGTAAAATGTGCATTGCCAAGAAGTCAAGTATTTCCCTGTTGGAGAAAGGTAATCTCATGTAAAACAGATCAGTGAGTGAGTATGTTATAGAGTAATTCTGTCACACCCACCCATTATATGTATTAAGGGACCTAGCATCAAAGACCACATTTCAAATCCAGCCCCACCTGTGTGGAGTAACCTTCTTTTGAATTACCTAAGGCATCTTAAGCTCAGTTTCATATTTGCTATATAGAGATGATAATAATATCTACTTAAGAAGGACTTTAGGAGTATAAGATCTATTCCATGTAAATGTTTAATGTTTGACCTGCACAAAAGTATGTCTCCTGGAATGGGACCTGCATTTTTGTTACCAACGTCCTCCTCTGTGTCATCTCTTTTTATTTAACATTTCTGGACATCCAAGTCAGGCATCATTCTTGTGAACATGAGAAGGGTAGACTCAGAATATTTATAGTTTTAATATAAAAACGGTCAACAAAAGAAATTCATAACATTTGTTTATAATATATAACTGAGTTTTTAAATGATATATATATATATATGTGTGTGTGTGTGTATTAAGATTTTAAATGCAATTACCATTATTGTGACTAGTCCACTTTAAAGTGTGTTTCTACACTTACCTGCATCTTTTTGTGACGAGTGATCCTTAATGGCATCATTATCTTTTTGCACATGTTTTAGAAGATTTATCTGGCAGCAGGAGCCATGAACCTTCCCTTATATAATCTCATTTATTTCCCACAATAAATATATCACATGAAGATTGCCCTATCTTAAATGAAAATGAGTCTCAGAGAGCTTAAATGACTCAGAGGTCCACTGCTCTTGAGTTACTGTTAATTCATCACAAATACACATTAATTGAAACAAACTGTGGGTCTTTTCTCTCCCCTCCTGGCAGGGAAACAGATTTCATCCTGCCCTAAAGAACAACATATTTTAATGGGTTGGGACTGGACAGTGATAGTTTGGCCTCTTCCTCTTAGGGCAGAGTGACGTTCTTTCCAGTCGTAATATTCAAACAACATAGGATCGTTCCTTGACAACCGTATTGGGGAGAAGTTGAGATTCCATGAAGGACTAGGTGGCATATCTATAGGAACTTCCAAAACTCAGAATTACCCTGGTAGCCATGTGCTTTCGTCCCCTCCTCTGATCAGGTGCCAGGAGTTTAAGAAGGAACTGCCTCAGGGCTGCCCTTCCCATTCTTGCTGCTCCCCTATTGTACTCAGGGGATTTTGAAGTTTTGATAAATAAAGTACTTATGTTTGTTCTTTAAATTTTTTGGTATAATATTGAACTTTACTTTACATGCTAGAAAATATAATCACATGCTCTCTTCTCTAGACCCCCAGCCAGCTCTCTGAGTCCCCAGTTAGCCAATTCCAGAAGGGAAAGCTTAGATTTCTTGACAAATGAGAATAAATATTCCTCTCCATTAAGTCACTTTAATAAGCAGTCTGTCATGTGGAGTCGTGACATCCTGACAGGAGTGGATGGAAAACTTTAGCAGGTGGCATCTTGTTAGAGGAAGGAGGACAAGAAAAAGGCCTGTGTTATAAACAGGTTAGGATCTTGCCGTTTATTTTCTTTCAACTAAAATTTAGTTTTTAATTCCATTTTCTTTCTGTGTTCAGTGATGTCATCAAGGATTTGGACTGTGACTCTTCCTCCTGAACTCCATGGACCCTGTCCTTGGACCCACCAGCTCGTGCTTATGTGATAACCATCACATCACGAACACCCTTATTCAAAAACATACGAAGCTGGGAAGGGCTGTCTTGTTTTGAGGCCTTGTTTTCAGAAAGAAAATCTCAAGAAAATCTTAAACAGACTTCTCTTTAACTTTTAGTAGCTAGAATATTAGGCTTCATGGTTGTGTAGTTAGCGAAGTGTGCCATCAAAAATTCTCTCATCCAGAGTATGTGACTGTCTCCTGAGAAGCTCCTTGTTTCTCAGGCCCTTCCTAGCACACTTCAGTTTATCCAGCTGCCACCACTTTTTTTTTTTTTTTTTCCTGAAGCAGAAATGCAGTCTGGTTGTTAGACTGCTTAAAATTTGTTGGTGTGCTTCCTCCAGATACAGAATGAGCTCCACACCCTCTGCCTCCTTCCCAGATTCCCCCATACAGTGCATTACGTCAGTCCTCAAAGGAGATGGGCTGGCCTTTCTTTTAGTTGTGAAATATTTATAAACACATTTGAAATTATATATGATTGGAGCTTAGGCTTTAAGAAAATGACCTTCAAATGGTGGTGTATTATCTAAAAAAACATTCAGCAATACTATTGAGCAAATAAGATTTCTCTATGCTTTATGGACCAGGAAGTAGGAATATAGCATAATCTGCATAGAGACCACTGTTTTTTTTAAAAAGAGACTTCCTAAGCAGGTAGTTTTAAATGTGATATTGTTAAGAAAAATAGAGCAGGACCAAAAGAGTTAGTTACAGGAAGACCCTGAAGGTGAACTGTGTCAAGGAAGTCATTTTTAAATGAGAATTGAGTAAGCCTGGAGAAAATAGAGGAGATAATGCAGGAGCTGGGATGTTACCGAAGGAACAGGAAGCAGCCGGGTGGGTCAGGTGCTGACCATGCTGGAGGATACTGCAGTCATCTAGACAGGGGAGGATGATGGTGGCTTAGGCTGGAGTTGAGACAGAGGATAGTGAGAAGATACAGAATATGATAAGTGATTTCATGTGGAGAATCAGACATATGATTCTCAAGTTATTGACTGGAACAGATGAATGGGACATTTGTTTCCTAAGAAAAGGATTGCTCCTTGGTTAGAAAAGAAAAAAAAAAAAAAAAACAGAGAAAGCTTAAAAGACCATGTCATTCAGCCACTTGGAGAAACAGGGCTGTCCAGGATACTGCCATTGTCCCAGATGTGATGTGTCTTCTCTTTGTCTATGCCTGTTTCTGTTGTCCCTACTAACTGGATATAGACCTCTTACCTTTGTGGCTTATGTTTACATATGGTTGTAAACAGAGGCCTATTCTCTGATCTTGATTTCAGTGTATCTGTACTATTTGGGCCCTGCTGTTTGCATTGTTCCAAGAGAGGAACTTAGAAGGTGACTTGACTGATAATGTAGGACATCCTGTGGGGCAGGGTCTCTTACCACTTTCCCTTATTCCACACCCACTTGCTATGTACCAGACCTAAGTATTGACTACTATCATTTATCCATTCATGCAACAGGTCTTTTTTTTCTCTTTTTCTTCATTTTTTTTTTTTTTTTTTTTTTTTTTTTTTTTTTTTTTTTTTTTTTTTTTTTTTTTTTTTTTTTTTTTGGTACGTTAACTCTGTGCCAAACCATATGCTAGGCTGTGGAACGAACATGCCTTGGAGTTATTAAAATTTTGATCTAAATTCTCTCTTCTATTCATTAAATATAGGAACATAAATGAGAAATTATCTTTAAGTTCTCTGTGCCTTGATTTCTTTATCTATAAAGTGGATGCAACACAATTCAAGTTGTTCTGAGGTTTAGCTGAACAGTGAAGAACTTAGCTTACTCATAACTGCCATCAGTGGTAGTATTCAGAGAGAAGGGGACGGTGGTGACAGTAGGAAGTCACTGAGCAGTAGCATTCATGTGGTAATAATGAGAGTATTTTTTTGATGGCAATTGTTGGGATAGTGATAGCAAGTTAAAAGAACTGCCGAGGCTGCTTTGCTAAGAAGGTGGTAGATAAGAAGGGCACTCAAAGCTTCAAGCACTGTCCAGCACAAAGGAGTTTTTTGATTTAGTTGGGCTCTGTTGCTAGTAAACAAATCACTGTGCTCACTTAAACTTGGACCTCTGAGAGTATATTTTACAAGTTCAACACTGAATTACTTTCACAGTTCAAGAACAGTGACAAAGTGACTTAAAAGTGTACAACAATTATCTAACTTAGAAAATATATAAAACAACATAGGGTTAGAAAGGCTGTACTGAAACGGCAGGAACAGGGCTGTCTTGCATCTGCTCTGAAGAGCCTGATTCTTGCTAGCTTGCTTTGCTCACTCAGCTACATTCTCTGAGGGGTTTTGTGTTTTTGACAGAACAAACTGATTTCTCAGTATAGCTTTGTTCTCAGTAATACATTGTCCTATTTAAAACTTTCAGGCAGAATTGAGAACTCAGTGTGAGTTTCTCTTTGTTTTAACTTTGTTTTTATTTGTGCCTTGAATAGCTTTGGTAGGAAAATTTCTTAGAAAAAAAAACAAAAGGTAGTAAGCAATTAGAAGAAATGAATATGATGGCAACAGAGGCCAGTGTTTGTTAGGCAGACACTCAGTATTGCCTTGCTTAGTAGTTGCAGCAATGAAGAGACGCTCGAGCCGTCTTCATTTTATAGATAAAGAAACTAAGACTTAACTGCATCATCTTACATAATTAACTGTTTAGTCATATTGTTACAATAAGCAAGTTCTTTTTTTCTTGTTTATCAATGAAATTGAAACCCTGTTTTAAAATGCATTCTTAATCTACATATTTTAAACTCCAGGTCATTCTCAAATTGCAATTTTGATTATCGTTTGTTGTTAGTAACATGAGATGTAGAAAATATACTTACAGTAGCAATCACAGGTTGAGCCTCCCTAATCTAAAACTCTGAAATCCTAATGCCCCAAAATTCAGAATTTTTGAGCTGTAACATAAGTAGAAAATTTCACACCTTGGTTAACGTGATCAATTACTGTGAAAACACAGACATACTAAGTGTATAATGTAAAATGAATTAATTTCAGGCTTTGTATATAAGGTGTTGGTGAAAAAATGTATTTTCTGTTTGAATTTGGATCTCATCCCCAACATACTTCATTTTTGTATGTGCAATATTCTAAAATCTTCCCTAAAATTTCCTAAATTGTGATCAAGTTTGATCCCAAGCATCGTAGATAAGGGCCATGCAGTCTCTAGCGAAGGGAATTTTGGGTGTGCATTGTTTTCTTTAGAATCTGCAGGGGTTTTTTTATTATTTTGAGACAAAGTTTCCCTAAATTGCACAGCCTGGGCCCAAAGTTGCAGTCTTCCTCCCTCAGCCTCCCAAAGTGCTGGGATTATGGTCTTGTGCTGCCAGACCCAGCTAACCATGGTGTTAAGCAAAAGCATAATAGCACTACCTTAGCTGTCACCAATCTGCTAGTTTCTATTATCAACTTTAAAAAATTAATTACATTTGACTAATAATTCTATAAAATTACAGGTTCACTCAGAAGTAAAACTCATCAAAGAGAATATAAAATATACGTGTTTAATTGGGAACTTTAAAAAGTTTAATTTTATTTCAAATATATGTAATCTGCATTATTCATAATTCTTAATGCATTTATATGTGTCTGGAAGTGGTGATCAGGTGTTGGAAGAATGGGTGGTATTGGTTTGATTTTTTTTTTTTTTTTTTTTGAGACAGGATCTCTCTTTGTAGTCTAGGCTGGTCCTGAATTCACTAGATAGCCCAAAGTGATCTTGAACACATAGCAGTCATGCCTCAGCCTTCCAAGTGCTGGGATTACAGACATGTGTCACCACACTTGATTTATGGGAATTAACTCAAAGGCCTTGTACTTGCTAGGCAAGTGCTTTAACTAACCACTGAGCTAAACCCTGTGACCAGTTTTTGTTTCTTTGTTCATCTTTATGTCACTGATATCAGGCAATTAAGAAACACTATGTGTCACCAGGCCTGGTGGTAAATGCTTATAATTCCTTATAAGGCAGAAGGATTGCAAGTTCAAAGTCAACTTGAGTTATTGAGGGAGTCTCTGTCGCAAAGTTTAAAAATCATCTTGAGATGTGTCTCAGTGATAGAGAGTATGCCTAGCATATACAAGTCCTGAATTCAATCTCCAGTACCGTGGTGGCGGGGGGGTGGGGAGAATGAGAAAGGAAAATTCTATCAATAAAATGTTTTCAAGTAAATGGACCTTAAAACTAGTTTTGATTGTTCACAGAAAACTTAATCTATAAGAAAAGCAATGTTTTCAAGCAATTATCATTGTAAATGCAATATATTATCTTACTCAAAACATTCAGAAAACCTGTTCCAGAGACAGGCCAGGGCTGTGGAAATATAAACTTGGGAAATTATCAATAGGAATTGAAACAATTCAACTAGATTACTATGAAATTAAGTGTAGGTATGCATGTGGTCACCTTCAAGGACACACTGCCATTTAGAGTTCAGGACAAGAAGGGAAAAAGAACAAAACACTTAAAAAGAAAAAAAAAATGTGAGTCTGAGATATGGAGGCTAAAGGCAGAAAGAGTTTGAGATAAGGAATGCAGACAAGTGGGTGAGAACCGAGAAACGGACTTTAGGTATAGTAACATGGAGGTCACTGTTGGTGACTTGAAGTTTTGGTGCAGCAGGAGGGACAAATACTTGATTAAATTTGAGTTCAAGAGAGAATAAGAGAAATCTGAAAGAGACAATAGATACCTCCAGTGTTTTCCAAACCAGGAAGGGGAGAAATTAAGGTGAAATCTAGAACAGAGGAATGATTCCTTTATACTTTTAAGATAAGGGAAATATTAGCGAGCTTATTTACTAACAAAAATGATCCAGTGGCTTTCAGAGAGAAGGGTGATATGAGCAGTGACTGAGTGGGTTGCTGGAGCTTGTGCTTGAGTGGGAGGAGCCGAGCTTTAGACGGCAAGTGAGGCAGGAACAGTTCTTTGGCAAAGGAGAGAAGGACAAAGTCTAAGGACAGCAGCTGTGCAAGAGAAGAGATGTCCATGTGAGGGGCCATGTGGAAGTTCTTCTTTTACTGGCTTATTATTCTCATGTCTTCTTTTCTGGTTAAAGATTTAATAAAAAGCTCCTTTCAAAGTAAAGTGTTTATAAACCATTTTTATAGAAATTCTGTTTTTTTTTTTTTTTTTTTTTTTTTTTTTTTAAGCAACAGGATCTCATTCTGTAGTCCAGGCTGGTCCTGATCTCACTGTAGCCAGAGCTGGCCTTGAACTCACAGCAGTCTCTCCTGCCTCAGCCTTTGGCGTGCTGAGTTACAGCTGTGTACCACCACAGCCAGCTGATGTGGTGCTGGGAAAGGAACCCGGGGCCGTAGGCTTGTCAGGTGAGTGCTTTAACCACTGGACCACGCTTTCAGCCCTAGAAGTGCTAAATCTTAGTGTGAAATGTGTCATCAACCTCTTCTCAGGCAAAACTTTGGAAATTTAAACTTTCCAGAAATACCAGCTTTCTAACTTTAGCCTCCTTGATATTCACCAGACTTTAACTTCCTAAAACCTTACTCTGCAGTTTTCTCCTGATACGTTGTAATTGTAATTGTGCGAAGTTCATTTTGTTTATTTTTTTTTTCCTGTGAGCTTTCACATTTAACTTGAGAAAGCTCTGTTCTTCAAATATTTAACTGGTTTCTAAATCACTTAACCAGGTGCGGGCACACTACATTAAATGTACCAAGTAATGATTACTGATTGCTGGTCAATCCATATTCTAATTGCTTTTCCCCGCAAGGTATTGTTCTCTTGGGGAAAATTGTCAGCTGTTCAGTGTTTTGAAACCAGAAACATTTAAAAATGCATTAAAACTTAAACTTGGAGCTCAGTAGAATCACA
The DNA here is from genome assembly GCA_004027205.1 of Ctenodactylus gundi. NCBI lineage: Eukaryota > Metazoa > Chordata > Mammalia > Rodentia > Ctenodactylidae > Ctenodactylus > Ctenodactylus gundi. The sequence goes on along the minus strand of PVKB01004293.1, from coordinate 34,478 downwards.
TTTAGCTGGCTTTACTACTAGCTTCTAATCACTTCTTTCATGTGATGAATATGACTTCATTTTGTGTTAAATTCTGTTTTCTCAGATAGATGGATATGACAATTTTCTGAAATTATTGCAACAATAACCTCTAATAATATAACCATAATTACTTCTTTTTATTTGTTAGCATGTGTCAATTCTTTCCAATCAAAATATTTCAATGGAAAATACGTTGATATAAATTATCAACATATTTTTGCCTATAGTTTCAGTTCAAATAACTTATTGCCCCAAAATGCTAAAGAAATACCTGTTTATTTTTTATAATAATCTAAGAATTACTAACAGAAGAGGGGGAAAAAGTAACAGAAAGGTAATCTCTCAGAGGTCTCTACTTTCTACTGTTATTAGTGGCTTCTTCATAGTCAAAGCTGATTTTTGTTCAGGAGTCTAGATAAAGGAAAAGTGTCATAGGTGGTGTCCTGTTGGGTATGGATACTTTTAAGTGCTTGGTCAGTTAGGGTACTATAATTTAGAAATAAAAATGTCAGAATTTTTTATTAAGAAATGTATTAGAGTAACTTCATTACCATTGTCAGCAGCCCGCTTTCAGTTTTGTGGTTTATTTTGTTCATGTTCATGATGATTCTCTTTTCTTTTTCCCTCTTTGAACTAATAGTTGCTCTTAAACTGAATAGGAAACGGTGACTTTTTTCACAGTTGTTTCTTGTTCTGTGTATTCTCAAGTTTGAATCTGAAGGTAGTTCAAAAATTACATATATATGAAACACACATTTTTAGTAGATAATGAGTATTTAAAGAAAAATGAAGCATCATGGACATAGTTCAGTGTCATGAAGTGCAAAATCATCTTGTCTATTACTGAAGAACTGCTTAGCAATATTTGCACAGGAAAGAGTTGCCTGTTAGGGTTTCAGAAATGAAATCATGTCATTTGCCTTAACAATTAATAACATAATTTCCTATGTCTTAAGGTATTGGTGGTTTTCCCCTGTATTTATAAATTTTTACCTTTCGGTAGGCATTGTATCCTCAGAAAATTGTATGTCCTACTATAGGTTGAAAAGAAAAATATTAAAAGTTGCCTTTAAGACCAGTTTGTAAAACATGTAGGAAGCCTTGTTAATTTCATAGTTTTTCCTCACTGGTTTGAAATAATTTATGAGGTTGTTTTTTTTTTTTAATCAAACCAAAGGGAAATATTTGCCACTTGGGGGGGGGGGGGGGAGATGCTGCAGGCATAAGAGGATCTTATAGAAAAATTGGTGATACTATTGGAAGGAATCAGAGGGGAATCCTGGAGAAGAGAGTAATAACTTCCCAGCAAGAGCTTTGAAGGCGTTTGTTGCTGATCAAGGTCCCTGTATGATTACAAAAAAATCGTTGCTTTCTTGTCATGAGTCAAGGAAGTGGGTGTTTTGGCTTTGTTTTTAATTTCTGTGAGATTTTTTCCTTTATTTTTTTTCTTCCTGTCAGTTTCATCAGGACAAGGAATATTCTGTATTTGTTTTTGCATGCCCAGTCCTTAGAGGGCTTGTGGGCACATAGGAAGTGCCTAGTAAATTTCAGTTTTGACAATCACTTATGTGAATTTCTGCTGTCTTGCCGATGCAGTGGCTATGACCTCATCCTTTTCGTTCCATGTTATTTGAGAAGTAGGAGTGTGAGTGTTTAATGCCTTTGTAAGCATGCCACTAAATATACAGTGTGAAAGTCCACGGAAGTTGTGTTTTTCTGAGGTTGGGTTTCCAAACTACTTTTCCTCTGGTTTTGAGAACATGACCAAACTCTGTTAGAATAAACTATCCATAAAATATAGTTTTTCTATGCAGTGAACATAATATGCAGCTGGAAGATGAATATAATTCTTCATTTTTATATTTCTTATATTTTATTTTCTTCAACATTGAAAAAAACCACAGTCAATTAGTAAGTTCAGCATTTTTTTTTCTTTGCTGATAACAAGTGGCTTGCCTTCATTATATTTTATGTTGGGAAATAGGGAAGAAACATTTCCTCGTCTAACAAATGAAGATCTTAACAGTGAGAATATGCAGTGTTACGTATCATCTTTCCCCTTTTAAAGGTATGAAAAATGCAGCCCGTATAGCCAGAACTGGAAAATAAATAATGACTCCTTATTCTTTGAGGTTGGATGAAAGGTTTAATCATTGTAAAAGAACTATCTTAGGAAAGGAAAACAAATTGGAAGAAGAAAAGGTTGAGAAGTTTAAGGAATAGGTTTCGTCAGGGATTGACATTAGCTCTAGGCTTACTTAACACTTTTACAAATAATCTGGGGGAAGGCAGTACTCAGTCAAATATCAGAGGTCTTAGAGAACGCTAAACTTTCTAGTAGGAAAGAATCAATAAATTGGTGAGCATCCTCAGGGACGACCTTGCAGGTCTATGCAGGCCAATTCTGAAGTGGGCAAGAATACAGTGAATACTGGGCGTTGAAAGTGTATGGGGGTTGGGGGTTGTATGTGTGAGACTTTATAGCAGTGACTTTTAAAGTACTTAAAGGGTATTCAGGGGTTTTTGTGTGTGAATCTGATTAACATTATGAGCCTCTTCCCTAGAAAAATAACTCATAATCCCCACATCAGAGCCACACTAGAAGGTGCTTTCGAATTACCTGAAAATTTCAAAAATAATATTTCTCAGTTTGTTCATTCAGCGAAGGAATGAATGTTTGCTGCACTTTGGCTTTAAACCTGAAGTTTTATTATGTATGGATAAAATACAGAAAGACTAACACAAGCATGGCCTCTGACTGCAGACTGACCTAGATTACAATTTGTGGCGGAAGATGAAGAAAGAAATTTAGACTCTCGGTGGGAAACAGATTCCATAGATGGCTTTTGAGGAAACGTCTATCTGACATCCAGTGATTACCTTTAGTTAAAAATTTAAAAATAATGATAAAAAGTCACAGACCTGTACACATCTGTACTGCAGATACATTGCATCTGTTGTGATTCTGATGTATCTATGGTAGGTAGAATCTGATGGAACAGCTAAAACTGACGGAAGAATTTAGAGCAGTTTGTAAACACCTGGTGTTTTGGGTTTGAAGACTGAAGCTGCATACAGAGAGCGAGCCAGCTAGCTTAGTAGAGACCTGTTTACCAGGCTGCTGACTTGATCTGGCCAAATGGTGTCAGTAAATAAATTTCTGGGCTTGTCTCAGTGATGCTATGTAATTGAAAATGAGGAATTTTTATAAATTTCAGAATGTCAGATATGCTAAAATAATCTCTTTAAACCTTTACAGTCATTTGAATAAGAGTAACCAGGTAATCCTTATTAGTTAATATAATTTATATTTACTGTCATGGAAGACAAATCCTGGAATCTTAAAGACTTAACATAGCAGTTTATTTCTCTGGTATGTGAAGTCCAGTGAGGGTCAAGTCACTGCCTTTCATCGTAAAGCTATGTTCTCTGGGGGGACTACAGTCTCTTGGCAAAAACAGTGGCATGGAAGTGACCCCTCTCTACTCTACATGTGACATAGCCTACTCAGGCTAGTCACACGATCCTAACCCAGTTACAGAATATTACAGGAACTATTTGAAGTCAAATGAAGCATTCGGCAAACTGTTTGCCTACCACATCCCCCAGCACTAAGTTCTTTAGGGACATCTGTCAGCAAAGGTGTGATGCCCTAAGAAAGGAAGCCACGTGGGCCTAGGATTCCCTCTGTTCCCAAGTGTTCCACAAAAAGAAGTGCCCACCGGAGAAGTATCTGACGACTGTCTCCGAAATGTCTGACTGAGTAATCGCTGGATGAAAGGGCAGAGTAGGTAGGTGTTACTCCCTAATGAGGGACACTTATGTCTCTCCCCCTTTTCCTCCTCATGATAGAAATGATGGCATATATTGGTACAGTTAATTAACATGGGGAGTTTAAAAAAGAAAAGCGGATTTTTACCACTGGAGAGAAAACGTGTATTCAAACATAAGGTAGTAGGATATCTAAGAGGATAGACGTTTTATTGTGTAACTCAGGAAAATATTCAGCAGAGAGATGTAAGGTTTTTAGCCAGCCGGAAAGCCTAAGGCTGACACCATGGAGGCAGGCAAACTTTCTCTTAGGGAAAGGGCCTCATTTAGAATCGACAGCGAATGTGGATGGCACAGTAGGAATATTACAAAGGTAATTAGGATAGAATTGAATGAGCAGTGTTATGTTATGGACAATGACAACGTAAGAAGGTTGGAAGAAAAACAATAGCTCTTTCCACTTGACTTAAAAATTAGAAAATCCATGTAAGGCCAACATTCTAATTTATCTCCAGCAGCCTGGAAAAGGTCAATAACCACCAACCTCTCCCCAGTAGGCTTTCATTTAAAACTGTTCAAAGTCCTAGAGCTGAAAGGAAATCCTGAAGAAAATCCATCTCTGAAGTAGAACAGAATGAATTGCTGAAATCACTTAACGGAAAGCCTGGAATTAAGACCAGTCTTTGCCCAAGAGTATTTCTGAAAAGAGTAGATATAGGGAAAGAAATTAAGAAGTCCGTTACTAAAATGATGGTTGTCGAGGTGACATCTTATATTTTCTCTGGATTTGTTACATTGAACAAATCTAGATTTGTTCAATGTAACAAATCCAGGCACATCATCTTTACGCTGATGATTGGAACCCCCCTCCTGGCCTCTGTATTCCCACTCCATCCTCCTCCAGTTTCTTACAAGACAGGGTAAGCTTGTTCTAATCTAGGTGCAGTTAGATAGCTCTTCTCAAATGCTCAGTGGAATCAGGGACCTGCAAGGCCCAGCCATCTGTCCCTCTCATTTTGCTGACCTTACTCCCAGCCACTCTTGCCCTACCTCCTACATTTAAGCTGCCCCTGTCATCTTGCTATTCCTAGAACATGTGAGTCGTCATATTTGCTGACTCTCTGCCCACAATATTTTTCTCCTCCAAAATATAGCCATGTATTCCAACATATCACTTCGTTCTCGGTTTCCCAGAGGGGCATATTCTGGTCATTCTTTGTGAAATTGCAGCCCCACCCTCAGTACCTTTACACTGCCTTTTTCTCTAATGCACTGGCCACCCTATGACAAGTTGTGTATTTATAGCACTTTCCTGGCTCTTGTGAGCTACTCCTACCTTAACCCCAGAGTGGACAAGGACTTTTCAGTTGTGGTTTTTTTTTTTTTCCCCTTATCTTCCTAAAACAGAATTTGACCCATGATAGGAGTTCAGTATTTACCTGATGAATAGAAGGGTATAATAATGTGATGCTATGGAATCACTAAGACTTCATTTTCAGTAAGTATATTTTTAATGCTAAAAAAGAGAGAGAGAACATTCCTATTTCAAATTTAACTTCAGGAATCATCTTTTTTTTACATATTTTTGCCTCAGTGAATACTTGTGAGCAACTACTGGGGACCATCCACCATGCCATCCTAATTTTCTTACGTCTGTTTATCTTTGCCATGTAGTATTTGTGTTGTGCATAGAAAATAAATTACTTTGCACCGATTTAAGGAAATAAGAATATTGCTTACTACTTCCTTTTTTAGGAGCAGGAATATGGCTTATTGTGCTATTCCTTTTGTCAAGATATACAATTATAATACTTCTTCATCCGCTAATTTTGCCACTTTTGTTTTTGTACATTTGCTCTGTAATATATTACACCAAAGATCTTAAAAATACAGCTGAAAGGGGGTTTTGCTGGTGCTTTATCTTTAGTTTTGTCAAATGTGATTTTCATAGTCAAATTGTTTCAGCAATTGCTATGTTTAGTAGCACCAACTTCCAAATGTAGCAGGTTGTCATGGAAAGTTTGTTGTTACTTCACTGATTTATTTTTTCATTTGTTTTTATTCATTGTTTTGAGGAAGCAAAATAGCCTCGTGTTCCTTCGTTAGAAAGACATTCCAAGTTATTTTAAGTAGTTCAGACAAGTTTACCAGAGAGAATCAGAGACTGCAGTCAGCAAAAGACTTTAAACCCTTATATTAAGCTTAGAGTGAAATTGTAATCAGACAACCAATTATTTAACTTTCTTAATGATCCACTTTATAAATGTCAATGCAATAACATTAGAGAGAAAAATCATAAAAGCATGAAATGCACTGATAGTAGAGGAAGGAGGATGACAGATCTTTGCCAGGATGGTTCTAATTCAGTCGTCATGAAATAAGCATTTGTTGGTTTGTGCACATTTGGGCATATAGTTATTGAACTTTCTCTGACTGCACTGCTGGAATTTAAAATACTAGTTTATTAGTTTTAGTTTTCTTTTTTTATAATCCAGGGTGGGTAGGGAAATACAGCTCTGTGATAATCTATTTGCTTAAAATGTGGGAGGTCCTGGGTTCAATCCTCAGTATTCCCCACCCAAATGAGGAATATCATTTACTTTTAAAGAAAAGTGTAAATAGAAGCAATCAGTTTTTTAGTGCAATTAACATCTTAAAATGAAACATAATCATCTGCTGTTCCTAACCCTTTTTTTTTGGCAATACTAATAGCACAATAAACAAGGAGCCAATAATTAAATGAATGACAGAAAGTTGCTTTAACACTTGAAATTTGCCTTTGTTAACAGGCAATCTTTTTCACAGCTTATATAGAAGTGAGACTTAGATTTCAGGTTATTCAAACAAGAGTCACATTCATGAAGAGAGGAACGAGTCTTATTTCTCTGACAAGCATACAGCCACGCACCTGCTGGAGCCCGAGAGGCAAAGCCATGTCCTGGTAGCTGTGGTGACTAATGGCCATTCATTATGTATCTGTTTGTGGGGATTTTTAAACAAACTATATGAAATAATGATAGATGTCAGTTATGTGGGCCTCAGTTCCTTATTTGAAAAAAAAAATTCCCCTTTTAGCTATCTTATCGTCAGTACATGAAGTACTTTGAGGAGGTACATTTATTAATGTTTCATATTGAAGTACATTGATTTTTGCAACTATAATTAGGCTACGAAGCCCTCAGTAGACCATGTGCTAGTCGAGTTAAACGATCTAGAGGTTCGAAAGGGATCCTCCAAATATCTGGGGAATTATTAAATCATTTCAAATGCAATTAAAAGTTTATTTTACAAGTAACTAGGATAAAATTACAAATTTACTTTGACTTTCTTGCTAAAAGTCAAAGTCAATCCATTTTACTTAATAAAATGAGATGATTTGGATGTCCTTACTAGTGATTTACATAAAACAGGGAGCCTATTTAATCACGTACAAATAGGGAAAACAAAAAGCCCTGTAGAAAATTCAATTTAGCATTACAGAGATTACTGTAGCACAACTCTTATCTGTATGGGTGTATAAAAACACTCTAACAGTGCATCAATTTTCACAGCCATTTGGTAGATTAGAAAGCAATTGTAAACAGCATAAAACCCACATTAACTCCTGTCAACATCGTGCCTTTTGCTCAGTTATGGATTTGTTTGAAATAACAGTGAGATCTAAAGTGATTGCGTCGACATCACAGATCGTATCATAAATATGAATGAACCCACTATACCGGGATGCCGAGCACTGTAGAGCAGGCGTTGTCCTCCCTGGCAGAGTAACAGGTTTGTGACATAAGGGAACATGACATTGTCTTCAAGAAATAACTCCACGTGTTTTCATAAGATAATCATAACAACTGACAGGTTTTCAGATTGCCCTAAATTTTATATTTTAATATTGTATCATTAATAACCATCTGTTGTTTAATGTCCAAAACAATATGAAATTCATTGAGCCATTTTTAAAAAGTGATTATTAATTTCAGTGACATGTCATTGTAATTGTTAGTGAAGTATCTAGATTGGTCTGTGGCTAGAAGTGTAACATCACCACAACCCTTTTCTCTGAATAGAAAGGAGTGGACGGGTTCAGTGCAGTTCAGATTCTTTCAAGTGAAAGATTACAGAAGGATCTTTCCTTCTCAGGATCCTACCGTACAGATTTAGTTAGCTGTTGGTTTCCATCCTTTGGAAGATGAGACTGTATGTCTGTGTCTGATTGGTATTGTGCCCTTTTTAAAGAGAACTACATTGGATTTGGTGGTAGAACAAAGAAATTTGTGAAAAAGGGGGGTGGTTTTTTTGATACTCTTAGAAGAAAGGTTACCAGTGCATATCTTTTTAATTGCTTAACTCAGCTTGAATTGTCATTCTTTCTTAAATAAGGGTCATTTTATTCTATTACTTAAAATCTTTTTTTTTTTTTGAATACTCTTCTGCTGGTACTTCTTAAGTTTATCTTTTAGTCTTCAAAACCATTCCTCTTGTCAGGAATAAAGCCTGCGTCCAGTTGGGTCATATAGTCCACTTACCAGAAGGCACTTACCCACTGTAGATCTTGTTCTTTCTTAGCGTTTTCCGTTAGTTTCCTGGTTCTTAGGAGGAACCCGCAGCCACTTGATGGACCTTGTAGTGACTTCTACACATCAATTCTGTGCCTTGTACTTTACATAAATCACATTCTCGTTTCAATCGTTCTCCTTTTAACTTGTAAATGAGAGTGCTTTCTAACAACAGATTCTTCCCAAGCACCAAGCTCCAATAAGGATCATATAGGTTTAAATATTTCTAGAGCCTTCCTCATCCTATCCCCACATACCAGTATTGAGAAGAGAATCCTAGCACACATTTTTGGGGGAAGACCCTTATGTTTGCTTTGAAGCAAATATTAATTACACTTAGGAATATTTAATTTTACTTTTTTTTTTCTCTCTGTGAAGTGGGTATTTAATGAGACTGATCACAGTATATCCACCAGGGGAATCTTATTTTTCAAATAGAGACCACAGGTATAATGGAACTGAACTAGTAATCTATAAAGTATATTCCCTAGAAGCTATGGCAGTGGCTCAAGTTTAGAAAGATGATTACTGTATTCATTTTTTATCGAATATAGCAGTTTATGATGCATATGGTAATATTCTTAGTAAATTATTCAATCAAATAAATGTTTCATGAGAGTTTTACTAACAAGCCTAAAAATCTATTTTCAACTAAATTCAGTCAGACAGATGGATTTTGTTCTCCAGGTGGTTGTGTATTTTTTGCTTGATAACCTATTTGGCAGCACTCTTTTGAACCTGTGAATATTTATATTTCAGACCCTCTCAATAATTAAGAAATCCACATTCGGTACCAGATGTTTCTGATAACTAAACAACTTGGTTTCACTCTAGAACTATAATCTTCTTTTTAAAAAAATATTTTCTTTGCCCAAGAAGCAGGAACAAAGCAAGCATGTGTTAGTCATACATTCAATAAGAGGCTATGTTAAGGCTATTTTTTATTAAGTAGAAATATTAAGCCAAAAATATTATTTTAAACTTCAAGTATTTCAGAAACTAAAAATTAGCCAGTTTATAATGTTTAGTCACTTTTCTTAGATTAAAGTACTCAACCAAGAAACAAGCTTGGACTTTAGAAGCTGGTAAGGAAAAAAAAAAAAACAAAACTGTTATGCGTTCCTGTAGTGCATCTCCTTTCCTTTCGGTCGTGAAGTTTAAGATTTTTCTACTGAGCAATGTGTCATGAATGAAGAATAATATTTCTTCCTTTATGATTAACTATGCCAAGTCATTAAATGTGTCGAGTTCTTACACTTCTTAAAATAAACCTTAACCTAGGTTTCTATGCCATACTGATTACAGGGGGAAAAAAAGACACTTATTTGGAAGATCACATTTCAGGATACTACAAAGAATTCTCTTTTCATCACGTTGAATTTAAAGTATTATCTATTACACAGGTTGTCATTTTATAATTGATTTCAGAAACTATTTTCTTGAAAAATCACTTTTATTATTTGTAAATGTAAATTATAACAATTACCATTTAAATTTAAAATATAACTGCTGATAAATTAAGGCTGAGTTCAACTGGTAGAAAATTCAAATTTATCTTTTTGTCTGATTTTTTTTAATATGCTATATATTTTTTACTGCTTTCAAGATAGACCATCACATGTTTTGTGAATTTTGCACATTTTTTACTTTTTTCTAAGATTAGGAAATATGCTATTTGTGTTCAACCACTAGTTTTCGTATTGGATTGCAATAATTTGAAGAATTTTGTATAGTGACCAAAGAGCATTTGTTTTTAGTTTTCTCTAGACGAGAGAAATAAAGCTCTGCCAGGTCTCTTTGTTTCTTGGAATGATCGCATTCACCTTTGCAGGCTGAGTTCTATGACAGAGTGGAAGGGGTCTTTTGTTGCTTGTATGCGATATTGAGGATTGAATCCAGAATTTTCTTTGCACTTAGCTATATCCTCAAGCCATTTTTTTATTTTTTTTATTTTGAGACAGCATCTTACTGAGTCACTAAGCTGCCCAGGCTAGGCATAACTTGTGGTCCTCCTGCCTCTGCCTCCCAAAGTGCAGGGATTATAGGCCACTGCCATCAAACCTGGCCAAGCAATCTCCCTCTCCCACCTGACTCCTCACCCTGTAGCTGTACTAGGGGTAGAACACAGGGCCTTTCCTCTGAGCTATATCCCCTGTTCCTTTGTATTGCTTATTTGAGTCAGGGAATCATTGAATTGCTGATTTGCCCAGGCTGGGCTCCAATATGCAGTACTCTTTCCTCAGCCTCCAACAAATCCTGGAATTACAGGCCTATACCACCCAGCTTGGCCATGATCCTTCTAAATACCTTTTAGTGACTTCTGTAGCTCTTCTAATAAAATCTTGGTTCTTACCAGGTCTGACAGCATCCTCACCCATGGTGCCCAGGCCACCTGTCCTGTCTCAGTCTAGTTCTCAGCTTTTGCCACTACTTTCCAGCCTTAACAGGCTTCCATAGAGATCTTCAGGTTGCTCCTTCTGATTGGATTACTATGCTGTCACTAAGCCTGTCTTGCTAATACTCGTTATAATTCTGGGCTCAAATATAATTTTCTAATAGAAGCTTTCCAAAACTACCTTCCCTTTAAAACTAATCAGGTTCCCCTTTACACCTCATAATTGCATCTTTTACTTTTCATTCGTTGCAAATTCAAGTTATAATTACATATTGTTTGCTTGTTTGGTGTCTGCCATTCAATAAAATGTAAGCTCTATGATTAAAAAGTTGAAGTCAGAGGAAAGAGTTTATATTATAGTCACTCATCTACCTTTCTAACAGGTAAATGAGACTCAAGGTAACTCCCAAGGAACAGCACATAACCCAAAAAAGTATGAAATCAAGGAGAAGATATCTGGTGCATTACAGAAAGTGCAGTAAACTGAGTATGAGAGGCTTCACGAAGTGGGCTTGAGGGATTAATATTTGCTAATCACGTCCCGTAGTAGCCCTCTAACTCTAGACCTCTCTCTGACTTTTTTGTCATCAGATTTCATAAATTCTCAGGTGTTTAGTAAAATAGAAAAAAAAACCCAGTTGCAAATGCTAGCATTCTTTTTTAAAAAATCAATAATTTCTCAATGCTATGAAATATCTGGCCCAAATGAGATTGAAAAACATTGTATCCTATTCTTTACTTATCAAGATTATAAAACAAAGTAGTATCATCTACAGCTGAGATGGTCAACATTATAGTTTCTATACTTGGCTTTTCAAAGTCCTTTTGACTCATCATAGAATGGAGTATTTTAGTCCTAACGTGTACATTGTCTAAGTTTTACATGGAAGGGTTAATATTATTTTACCTGATGTTTACAAAGGATATCTTTCTGTTATATACAAGGGGAATACAGTTTACATAGTCATAAATCTCCTCAGCCTTCCATCTCTAAATGGATTGTGTACTTGACAATGAAAGTTTTTTACAGATTTAAGGTAGACTTAAGCCAAAACATTTTCCTCCTTGTTTCTTCCCTCTTTCTCTAGAATGGCTTCCTCTCTTTTGCTAAGCTGATGCTATTAATTCTACATGCTTTAACTAAAGTTTACCTGTATACAGACTGAAATGTCAAGAGAACTTTCATTTGAGTTTTCTAAATCATGTTAATTTCTTTTGGTTAAAAAATTTTTTTGATTTTGCTGCCTTAAAGCATACTGGCTTCACAGAAGCAAGCATAAAGAAATGATGAAAATCTTCCATTTTTTAGTTCAGTGTTTGAATTTTCTTACTATACTTCATAAGAACACTAGCTTAAGAAAGCTTTTAGAATCTTTGATTGGATCTCATGTCTCAGCAACAGGTTGGTAAGATTAATACAACCTGTGGGTGCAAGAACAAGACTGACAGAATAGGACCAATTTGATTTGCTTAGTCATTCTCTTTCCTTTGGGAAATACAAGAAGATAGCTGAAGAGGCCTCAATATGGCCCAGTATTGCTCATGCACTAATTTCAATTCTAAATGTTCTTCAGCAGTTATTTACTTTTTTATAATTAAGAACAAGTGAGTGTTGACAGCCCTCCTATCCACCCCCCATCCTTGCCATCATTTTCTCAAAGCACAGACTCACATCCTAGCATACCATTTCTGCCTTTTATTCCACCTAACATGCTCTTGTACCCTTCTTTGACCCACTGGTACTTTCTTGTCAGAACCCAGTGCAAGTATTATTTTCCTGTTGAGTCCTTTGGGGACTTAATTCCCTTGTCCTCTTTGCTCCTGCAGCATTCTGATCCCTTTCTCTGATCCCTTTCTCTAGGTTAAACTTATGTATAATTTATTTGATTTAATAATATGCTTCTCTTCACCAGATATGAGTGCCTTGAGGTTAAAATCTTACACATCTTTGCATTCTATCTGTCCCAGAACAAGTGTCTGGTCAGTGCATAGTAGGCAATGCATTATTGTTGCTTCAGTGGATGAATTAAACAAACAATTAGATGAAATGTCTGACAGATGAGCTTCTACTTTGAAACCAGTGGTATTCCCAAAGTTAATTTTTAAATCAGTTGTTTTGTAACTCACAAAGCAATTTCCCAGGGAAACAATGTTATAAATGGTAGTTAGGTTCCTGGGCTAGCCCTCTGGAGTCTATTTAACCCACAATGTAGCTGAAACACTATGCAGTTGTAATGAAAAATCACAGAAAACCACACTGTTACATGTGTGCAGTGTTTTTATTATATTAAGTAAGTACAATTTCTCTTTGTGTAGAAAGTGCAATCCAGGGCACAGGAGAACAGCAGACAGATGTGCTAAGATTCAGTACCCAGAGCAAGATAGCTGAATATAGGGGAAGGTCTTCACTGACTTGCCTTATGAGTAGTTTCACTTTACTATGCCTGACTTTCTGTATCTGTCTAGTCACTTGGGTAATTCTTGCCTGCTCCTATAGGAAAAACTTAACATATATACATGTATATGTTAATATATATTATATATAATATCCATAATGTCACATATACAATGTATATGACTTATATAATATGGACTATAACCACAATATATATTGATTAATGTGTAATATATAATATGGAATCATATATCATATAATCATACATGTCATATATGACATTTTATTGCATATTATATATTCCAAGCATATCCTGAATGTATCATATATTACATATACATGACATGTCACATATATGCTATGTTGTGTGTAATGCATGTTTTACATGTCATACATCTATATGCAATCATATATGACACAATATATACATTGTGTATATAATATATATGGTGTATATACTATATATGATGATATATCATGTCTATGTTGTATATGATATATAGAATATATACTGTGTATATGTTCTATTTTATGCATGCGTAATATATTCAATATATAATGTATGACATGTGTATATGATACATATATGCATTTCATATATTGCATTGTTATATATCATATACATGGTCGTAAATTGTTCTATATATTTAATGTTATATAGTGTTTATATGTAATTATATATATCACATATATGGGCAGTTATGTGTGTGATATAATATGCATATTGCATATATGATACATGTCATATAATATGGTGTAGGGTCATATGATTAATGACGATATAATATGATATATGGTATAATGTATTATTATAATATATATATGTTTATATGTATTAACATATAACACATTGAGATATCTGGAGCACTGCAAATGTCATGATGTTAACTATCCAGAGACAAATGACAGTAAACCAAATTAGAGACTTTCAATGGGTTAAAAACAAATAGCATTGTGGGAATTTAAACTTCATTTGGTTTGACACCAGAGCAGGAAGTTAGGTAGCAACCATGTTGCCTTTCCTCTGCTATTGAGTTAATTTTTTCTGGGTCTTAGTTTCTTCCTTAGTAGGAAACATTGTTTAGGTTAAATGATGTTCCATTTTCGTTAATCTGCCTGCTTAAATTTGGTGTTATTTGGACAAAACTTCATTGGCATTAGAAGTATCCTGATAAAGTCATAATTATGTATTTTGAATTTCTGCAGTTTTCTATGATTAGTTTGCATCAAACGCTGCATGTACTCATTACATCTGTACTATCGGATACAGCTTTTTTTTTTTTTTTAGGATTGCTCACTTTTAAACTAATTTGTTCCCCAGTATCTATGATCAAAATCTACATGAAAAGTAACTTCCATCACGTAATTGTTTTTATCCAAAATTGCAAACTAGCAGTCTTGGCTTCTTGATCCTTACTCAGAAGGTTGCTTTATTTCTTGAAAAGAGAAAGTTTCCTTCATGATTTGCCTAAGAATTTTGCACTTGATTCTGGTGCAGCAGACACATACTCCAGCAAACTGTCTAATCAGATTTTATTTTCCATTAGAAGCCATCTGTCTGCCGGTGACTACTCTGTTTGTTTTTCATTTCAGTGCGATCCATTTTAATTCCTTCATCTGCTTTTACCATGCCACCTGCACTTCCCGTTTTCTAACTCATTCCTTTCTTCCTCTTGTATGTGAGAGGAAGAGGACAGGGCATGGCAAGCCGGAGTTAGCCCCACTGCAAACAAAGTATTTGAGGCTCAAACCCTTCTATCTGTCCAGAATACCTCTCTCCTCAGCCTGCATTTAAGCTTCTCCACATACTTTCTGGCCTTTCAGGAGATTTTCCTGGAACAAACTCAGAATTTGCTAAGTACTGTCAATCTTAATTTTCTATAGCAGGTTCCCATTTGGCTTTTCCTCAATCACTGCTTTTCTCCCAAGCCTACAGGTGACAGTATATAATAAATTTATAATGCTGCTCATTTATAAGGTATGGGAAAAAGTTATTGTGAGTGAAAATAAATGGCCTTGCAAAAAAAATTAGTAAAAGATACATTGCTATTTATCCCCCTCAGAATACTCCCACTTGCCTTGAGCACGCTTCTCCCATGTTCTTGCCGTTTCTGAGCAGTTCTGGAACTCCCCTTTCGTGCATGTCTTCAGGTGCGGCCTGAATGTTCTGAACTGATCGTCATTATGGCTGCTGCAATGTTCGAAATTGATCGAAAATATCTATAACAATTTATGTCACATACAAAGCATTATGGTGGGTTCTAATCCACCTTATCCACTGCATCTGGCACCATGCGATTTCCCCAAAGTCAGAATGACCATGAAAGGTGACTGTTTTGATTGGATTCAGAACATGAAGGCAACAATAACAGTTCAACTAGGCACTCAAGAAAGAAGACTCCTAGAGCTGCTGCAGAAAGTAGCAAGAACTATGGACAAGTGGCTTCAAAGGGAGAAGGAATATTTTAAGGGAAATTAATGGAAATGTGTCCTTTATGGCATAATTTTTTATTGTTTCTTTTGATCGCACCAAGTAGAGGATTCATTTTGATGATTGCTATCACAAAAATACTTCCTGTATAAAATTCCCAACACAATACTAAAATTTTTAGACAACCAACTTAGCATATTACATATTTTTTCCATTGTGTTCCTGTGTTCAACTGCATGAGGCATTGCTTGGCTTGAGTCATGCACATTTACCTAGAAGTCGGACTCTCTTCAGCCTTTTTAGTAGATTTCTCCATAGGTAAAATCCCCTACAAATTGCTTCTGCTATATCTGGTTTCAGTTGGTAGGTAAAAGCTTAGGTGAGACTCTCCCATTCTGAATCCTGCTTTTAACTTATACTATCCATGGTTGAACCAAACTCCTGAAACTATATGTGCACAACCTATTTGACATACCAAAAACACTAAAAATAAGCCAGCGTGTGCTCTTACTGTACTTGTTTATCATCAGACCAGCAGCTTCCTGGTGGTTCTAGTTCTGTGTCTTATACAAACTTAGGTGCTCAATAAACATTTATTGATTATTCAATTATGTATAGACATATTTGTTAGGTTGGAGTCTTTAATTGATCCATGCTATGACCTTTTCAGCTATCTCTTTTTGTCAGTGGCTTTGGATTACCCAACTGCACTTTTACCATCAATAGGTTATATCTATAAATAAAAGTCTAGAAACACTTTTTAATGTGCTTGAGAAAAGAAATTGGAGAAGAGTTAAGATTTCAAAATTGCAGATGAATATTGGATTAGCGACCAACTATAGCAAGCAGATTTTGAAACCATTTATCTCACTGAGGAGAGACAACAATACAGCCATCCCTGTGACCAGTTTCAATGGCTTCCTTTGAAAATAGTCATTTGAAGTTTGTGTTTCCTTCTTCTTTTAATCTCTCATGTTATGAATAATATTTAGTTGGACTCCCAAAGCAACAGGGGCAAGAAAATCTTTGGTGTTGATTTTTGATAAAATATGAGACATTTACTTTTGTGAATGTTAATCCCGGAAGGCTTCAATATGGTCTTTTGTTCTCTGGGTTCTGTGTCATTCAAAGATTTAAATTTAAACACCAGTGTATTTTTGACCACCAGAAAACACTCTGATATGCCTAACTATGAAAGTTTTAGTGACTAATATCTGCAATATTGTATTGATTACCATCTCATCAGCTGCCCGTGCGAAGGATGGCATGTGGCTGTCCTGCCTCTACTCCTGTAGGCAATATGTAGAAGAAACATCTACTACTTAATACTTCATTCTTTCTTGAAACTATTCATTTTATCCATATTTGTTTAGCCACCAAATTATAGCTGTTTAAATTATTTACCTTCCTGAGTCCTTTTAAGCATCATTCCAGAACACCAAGTGGAGGAGGTATAATGTTTTGTCCCATTTGTCAATAGGATTAAAATTTGGTTTCCTATCTTTTGGACTTCATAAAATCATTCCTTCAAATAAATTGCAAAACCTTGCTGATCACACAGCAGAGAGATAGGTTTATAAATCTGTGTAGGTTTTTTAATATTTGATGAGCACAAACATGTATGTTCCATCAAAGTTTTATCAGCTTGAATTCTCTTTTATAGTTCTTTAATTTAAACTAAGTTATTTCTCTCTGGTTTAAACATGTTGGCTGATTTTTAGACTTGGATGAATTTCCCTGCAAATTGCTGTTCGATGTGACTAGAGTACCCAGGAGCTGTCAGGATGGCTCAGCGATTTAACGTTGGTGTCCTGCAGCTTTGACTGTAATCAGCAGATGCTGCGGTATTACCATAAATGTTTTCCTAACTGCTTCTGTCAAAAAGAGAAAATTCTTCTTGCACCGAGTCTGCTGCTTCTGATTAAATTCAGTTTGCCTTCTTTTGCATAATTAATGTCCCATGATGATCTCTAACCTTTTGTTTTTAATATTGCCCCGTGGTTTTGATTCGCTCTTTATAGGGAAGCTCAGTCAAAACCAGACAGAGAGAAATGGATGGCACTAGTATGTGTACCCCCAGCATCTCCGTAGCTCTGAAGTTGTTACTGTTTTATACACCATCACTTGTCAAAGATCATGAAAAGTTCTGGTCTCGGCAATGTGCACCATTCCTGTGCCAGTGCTCTGTTCTCCTGTAGAAGGCTGTTTCTGTAACGCTTAGGTGCACATGGTTTTGCCTGAGGATGTGTGATGATAGGGTCTGCTTTAGAATGTGCTTACCCTGGGTGTGTGAATGGATAACTCTGACATGAACCAGGCAGGAGGCTTCCTGTTCCTCATCAAAATTTTCCATACTAACAGTCTAAACCTGTTCCTCATTGAAATTTTCCATGCTAACAGCCAAAGATTATGTTTACTACAGCTAAGCTAGTGGATATAGAACGTAAGAATGCTAAAAAAGGAGGTGTCTTGTTTTGTCAGGAATGCATTTTACACATTATCTTAATGGGAAAAGATCCCTGAGTTTGTTAAATAGTAGTATGTGTTTTCCTGAAGAGCCCAAAGTGCTTTCCTCATTGTTTTAGAACTTATGAGCTCTCTTTCCTGACAACCTGAATTTTTTATGTGTCTTTTTCATGTGAAATGTTGATATGAACAGGTAGCCTTTTAGGTTACCTGTTATTTTTAGGTTATTCTTAATATGTAAGATAAAGGTGTATGTGAAATTTCTCAGGTACTACGTATGGCTCATAGTACCTGACATGTTTACAACTTAGAACTGCCCTGTAATGCTAATTGTCTGAAGTTAGCACTCTGTGACTGTTCCCTTTGTTTCAAAAGAAAGGATGAACAAGTGAACTTTATATGTTCTGGATTATGCCTACATTTTTATTTTATAGGATATTTCAATTACAAATATGAATCCCTTCATTTTGTGAATGAATCACTTCATTTTATTGCACTTACAGTAAAAAAAAAACCTTTAAAATTGAAAAAGATCTTAGAGATTACAAAGCATTAATTTGATAATTGGTAAAACTGAGCCTAAATAATGTAAAGCCATGTGCAGTGGTGCATTTAATTTGGAGATTTTTAACTTCTAGGAACTGAAATGTTAAGTTTGAATGTTGATGTCCGTTTATCACAGATTAAAACCAAAAAAAAGCACTGAAATTTTGAACAGTTTACTAGTCCTCAGATAGTTTCCACATGAAAGCAAGAGTATGATCAGCAAAGCCTCATCTTTTTTTCTACTCAAATTTTTACTACAAACTTTAGAAGTCGCTTGCAACTTCCTGCAGCTCCCATGCATTCTTCTGTTTCCCTGCACTCAGCAACAGTGTTCTTTCTCTTCTCTGCTTATCATCCCTTCAGATTAACCAACCACTTGCACAATGCCATGTTCCCCCTTTAAACAGAACTCCTGTCATCCAGAAGATGGTGACAATGTGCCACTTGAAACTGAGCATTTGAATTTTCATTCTGGTTCTACCAGTCAAATAATGTTGGGGTTCAACATTCTTGTTGGTAAATAATCAATAACCACCTCCTAGCAGGACTCAGGAGATACTGTGCGCCTCCACCCCGTGCCTGCTTCCTGACACCTGTGTGTGATAGGCAACACTTGGATGTGGCAAGAGGACTAGAGTTAGTTAAACAAAAGCCTTTGATGGTTCTTTTTAGTCTGTTTTTCATTCCCAGTTTCTTTGTGGACATAGTGTGCTAGCTACTGCTCAAAAAAATGAAATGTCACAGTTGTGTCTCTTTCGAGATACTCGATGGTAAGAGTGGGGGGAAAAGATTTTACAATTTGACTTGTTGATATAGGCCATTCTCTCTGGAGTGAGATGTTATCTTAGTGTTGTTTTGATTTATATCTCTCTTATGACTAGAGATGTTGAACATCTTTTTATGTATCAATTGGCCATTTGTACTTCTTCATGAGTAAACATCATGCTTAGTGAAGTGAGTCAGAAGCAGAAGGTGAAACATTGAGTGGTCTCTCTGATATGAGAAACCCAGATCACAACTCTTATGAAACTTAAAATGAAAAATAAAGTGAAACGGGGGATGGGGGAGGACAAAAAGAGTGGGAAAGTCCTTGTCACCTTGATAAGATATGTATGTGCACAAAATGCTCAACTTCATTGTAAACCTTAAATTTTGTGCTTATACATATCAATAAAATGGGGGGGGGGGGAGTTTTTACAAAATCACTAACATTTTAGAAAAATGTGAACGTCTGTCTGGCACTAAGTAAGGAAAACTTCCACCTAATCTTCCCCCTCCATAAAGGCTTTTCCTAATTTCTTTCTTACCTGAATAACTCTAGATCCCTGGAATCCTCAAACTTTATTTTGAATATATTGCTACTCCCATTCTTTAAGAGGAAGCACCTAGATTATTTTACAAGATGAAGAGGTATAATTCATAAGCACTATAACTCACTCTCACCAGCTATACTATTCAGAATCTTGATACCCAGCTACTTTATCCTCATCAAATTAGCACATAAGTACCTCTTATGGAATTTATCACTGTGACCATAAATTTACTGAAGCTACAGGTAAACGTAAAACAGTTTCCTGAAGAGCTAGATTACATTAAAAGTCTTAGAAATGAAATCTCTTTTCTTCCTTTTCTACATTAAAGGACATATCTTGATCAGCTATTCCCAAATCATCCATGGTTACTTGTCTTTAGCAGTGTTTATTCCTGACTACTGTAAACATCAGTAAAGTGGTCCAGACACAGCCACTTTCATGGTTTGTGATGAAAGGATGCCTTATGAAAGAAGGGCTTACATGTATATGGAAATCTATACTTTTCAAAGACCTTTCGCATTAAAAAAAAATCCTTGGTAAATTTGGCTTATTTGATCATTCTTAGTTTAACAGGAATAACAAGAAGAGGGGGAAAAAAGGGGGGGGGGGTGCTGAAGTCCAGAAGGATTAAGAAAATTCTTTAAGGATGTAAGAAGTGAGTGAGAGAGCTAAGAGGAAACTCTTTCAGCTTCTCCCTTTATATCTAGCTGAATTTACCCTATTATAGGTCTCCCTCTCTAAGTGATCACAGATGTAGAGTTTGCAACTAACCAGGTGAACCAGGGGAAATTGTTTCTGGTCCTCTTTCATGTAAATCCAAAGAACAAACAAATCAATAAGCCTACAGCTTGATAAACAGAAAGGCTGTTCCATGGCAGTGCGCTCAGTTAAAACCAAATCTGTAGAGACAGCGGGGAAGGGGATAAAGCTAACCTTGCCTCCCATGAAAGAGCTTTTAATTTGCCAGAAGAAACCACCAGAAACCTCCAAGGCATCAGAAAGAAGCCACAACAAACAAACCAGAAACATTGTCGTGGTCTCGTAAAGAAAAGCTGGCCAGTTGGCCCTAAGTTTTCTGTTTTTTTCTTCTGTGAAATAGGGATACTAACAGCATTATAGGTTCTGTGGGAAAGAACTGGGGAAATGTTATCAAAGCTCATTATTATGTCTGGTACCCAGGGATGCAAAGAAAATGGCAGAGTTCTCATCACCGTTGGACTAAGACCTCTTTTGCCTTCTTTTGTATGTGTGGAAAGAAAGACAAATATTAAATACATAATTATACAAGCACATCGTGTTTGTCATGTGAGGAAAGAAAAGAATGTTGTAGGAATGAGCATCAGGAAGAGTGGGATTAAGGAGGCTTCCTTAGGTGTGACTTCCTGTGCCAAGCCACTTCTGACCTGGTTTCCAGCTATTCTCCTGGGGAGAAGTTCAGATAGACTGATAAATGTAATTTTTCTCCCATTAATGTGGCGCTGGCAACAAAGATAGTAGCACCAGGAAGAGGAACCTCAGTAAGAGTGTTTTCTAGTGAATCTAACGGATTTTGCTGCTCATTGGGACAATTAGTTATGTAGCAAGTTTAGATACCACTTTGTGTTATACAGACAAAATCCTGGAGATAAATATTCCTGATTCTGCCAAAGTAGAGAGCTCAATAGATTTTTAAGTTGTTTTTCAGAAGCAGTTTCAGTGAAAATGGAAGTGTCGCATAGTTTTCTTTTGGCTTCTTATTATACAGGAATGGTGTATACTTCTCCTTCAGCCTTTGCAGTTTTAAATTATTAAACAACAGTGCTATGGTTCGAAGCCATGGTTAAATCACAAAACTTGGACTGGAGTCAGAAGCCTGTCTTGTCCTTACTTCATGCCTGGACAAGTGTCGGAACTCCTTTGAGCCTCCCTTCCTACTCAGTGAGCTGGAGAAAGTAAAACCCAGGTGTCACTCTGCCATACTATGGCTCCTATAAGCCACCTTGGACAGATGTGGCATGTAAATGCTCCAGCATGTTAGTATCATTTTTACTGTTGGATTTCTGTAAAACATAGCCCAAAATAGGCAGGGAGGCGCACATTTAAATGCTTATTGTATTAACAAAATGGTGAGAAAGTGAATATGGTTTTGTTAAAACTGTATTTTGTAAAATCTCCATGGATTATGTTGTAGTTCAGAACTGTGTTATTTCGGGCATGTTTCATATGCCACACAGTAAACCTTATTGAATTGTTGAGTGAGCTTTCCTAATTAATCTTTGTGCTGGTAAGTAGGGCTACAAATGATAAAGTTTGTATGTTCAGAGAGAGAACAGATGCAATGTGCTAGAGAAATAAGATGATTTAGGCCCATGAAGCCATGAGAGTCATGGTTAGCAAATGGGCTCAACAGAACTGTAGTCAAGCTTCTGTGTTTACTCCAACAGCTTTCCATGTCTTGCGATGCAATGAATTGCAGAGACCTATAGATTCTACTAATTATAATAGCTTCTTCCTCTTCCAAGTAAAATGAGAGCCAGCATAGGAAAGCAGTACCATTAAATATATAAAATTTTTAGAAGTAGAACGATAGTATTATTATACATATTAGTTTTAAAACAGTGTGCCATGTTCCATATTTTTTAAATCTCTAAAAGTTATCCAAGGTACAGTGTTGCCCACTAAAATTTTAGTGATTGGTGACAGGTATGTCTGACCTCTAGTGGCTATAGCTTATAGCTGCACGTCTGCAGACTGGAGAACACACACATGCACGCAGGGAAGGAGAGAATAAGAGGAGGGAGGACAGAGAGAGAGATCTCAGATCATAATACAGTTTTATGACTGAGTGTTTTATTTGCTTACTGAAATTCCACCGATATAATAGTTGGGATATTGTTTCAGAAGACACAGTTCAGAGCCAGCTTTGCTTTTCTGAGCGCAGATACCTGAAGTGTGTTGGTAGACCCTGCCCTGCCCTGCCCTGGGGTGGTGCCATGAGACCTCTGTGACGGCTTTGGGACACATTTCTGTGCCTGTAGCCAGCCTCTAGTATGCATGCTCAGCACTATTTCATAGGCATGCATAGAATATTTTAAAAACATCAAGAGAACATATTTTCATTAGATGTCTACACAAATAATGAATCTTTTATAATGTGTGGAGTTGTCGATTTATTGGATATTTTCAAGTTGGTAGTATTAGTGCCCTTCGTTTATGTCACTGTATTTTTAAGAAAACATGTCTGAGGTAAGGGTGCTATCTGTGACCAAGAAATAGATGAGAATTAATCAACAGTTTTGAGACATGAGCTCTGTGATTGTTCAGAAATGCTGAACTTAGCAGTTGATGTCCCACTGAAAAAAACTAAGAAAATTTGTATTTTCTTATGGTGAATAATAAGGGGCATTTTACCAGGTGATAACAGCACATTTTCCTCTGTGTTTAACATAAACTATGCTGGAATGCTTAATTTTTCATAGTTTATATCTCATATAGTAGGATTCTGATTTATGTCAACAGCTTAATGAACTGTGACGTGCTGGTCATTTATGGCAAATGTGGATCTCCAATATGTTTAATTTCAAATACCATGCAGCTCATAAAGGCATGTACGTCAGGGCTGATGGTGTGGTGGCACTCAGTTCTTTAAGAGGAGGTGTGAGGAACAGAACAGAACAACATTATCCCATCTTTCCTCCTGTTCCATTTTCCCACTATCAGCGCCTTCATACCTTCCAAGAGTGCTCACTGATTTCTTTCCTCCTCAATCTACTGTATGTTTCTAGTGCTTTGTGTTTCGTGTTACCATAGAGACAGGAGGTACTCCAAAGCCCCAGGAGCACAGGGGAAGCAGGTCTTTGAGTTAACAGTCCCTGCTGGCGAGAGAAGCCCAAGGCAGGAATCTATAGCAGTAAACGGAAAGAGGGAATTGTGTGGTCCGATCGGTTTGTGTGTCCACAGAGTCTGGGAAGCGCAGGCTCAGCTGGGTGGCGTTAAAAATGAGTTATTTACAGAAACCAATTTTTCAGAAATCTCACTGCAGCCTGGGTTTTCATAGAAACCAGACCTTGTGTTTTATTTTCAAGAAAATAACAGAAATGACATTGACCTATTCCTTTTACTGTTTTCCTCATTAGAAGGGCGCAGCGTCTAAGCAAGGTCCTCTCTACCTGACTTATTTTGCTGATCAGAAACCTCGCCTTTAAGATGGGGGTCAATATTCTTTAACTCAGAAAGAAACGTCCAGAATCAAACAACAGTTTGAGCACAGGGGACTTAACAATCAACACCCAAGTCATCGATCCAAACACACTCATTCTAGAAATAAGTCATTAGTGCCTACTTTCAATTGTCATATTCTCCCTCCATATGTTAGATTATGTAAAGCTATAGAACCTTTCTCTGGATTTAGTGAGGTGTTACATTTCCTACTCTTTTTTGAACTTTTATGCTGTAATTGTTATAATATTTTTATTTAGTAGAATGCTGCTAAAACATTTTTAAATAATACAGATGTTTTTCTCTTACCTTTTCCTTAGAGATATTCTGTAAGGCCTGATAGAGAACAGGGGATAAAGATTTAAAAAATAAGATTAACAGCAAATAATTTCTAATGGTATTTTGAAACAGATGCTTTGTAATTTACCTTTAAAAAGAATTTTTGGGTATAAGAACAATGCTTAAGGTGTTTGATAGATTTTTGTCACAGATCTAGCAGTCTAAGCAGGGAACAAATTCCAAGAAATTACACATTACTCATTAATGCATTAACATTTGTTTTCAAAGTTATCTGTGAAAAATTGTCCTTTGGAAGAAAAGAACCAGTTACCCATAAATCGGTTAAGTAGAGTGAGATTGGGCAGCATCCTCAGAGGCACTCACTTTCCTCGCACTGACAGTAGGAGGCAGTAATGCACCAGCTGGTGCCGCTCTCTAAGGCTGTTGTCTGTGACTCGCGCCAGATTTACTTCATTTCATTCATTTTCTAGAAATATACGAAGCTTAAATCTTAGAAGGGGTTTGGTTTCATAACGAAACTCGGTACCACCAATCTGGTACTAGGTAACACCACCACACTATGCATAGAAAAATTAAGGGAGGCTGACCTATCAGCCACTACCAAGGACAAGTGTGCAGACCCCTCCCCCCCCCCACACACACACACACACAACACCTACACTGGTCCTGATCCTATGTAAAAGAATGGCAAGGAATGGAATGGATACAGTTCTTGGAAAGAGGAACCATATTCAATAAGTTATATCCCTCTTGTTCTCATGATTTATAAAACATGTACAGAGCTATGAGGCAAAAAATAGAAAAATCTGGTAACGTGCTCTCCCTGTGCTTAGGTGGCTGGATAAGCATGTCAGGCAGCAGCAACACAGACCTGTCATTGTTAGCATTCAGATTCCATGTGCATTTTTAATCTTTAGCTGGTATCTGCTTTGCCATTCTCAAACTCCAAATTATCATGAAATCCATTCCTTGATAATTTAATTATTAAATTTTTAAATTTAATTAGCATTTAATTTTAAATTTTATTTTCATATAAAATCATAAGGAAATACTAAGTATTAGAACATTGTATTACTTCACTTGTTTTTCTTTCTATAATAGATACAATGATCCCACTAATAGATTTTCTTTAAATTATTGACTAATCCCAGCCTATTAAGACTAATCTGATGATCTGTTGACTAACTCATTTGGATTCCCCATGGAGTTAATTTTGTGTATACAGTTTATTCTGTACTTCAGTTTGAAGTTTGAACAGCATACACTCATTTCATTCACCTGTAATTAGTGTGAAACCTGAAAATATAGAACAAAACCAAGTTTACTCATCTCTGCAGAGGTGAAGCAAGGGGAATTTTAACATTTAAGTAAATTTTTAAAGATTATTTTTGTCAGAATTCCTGAATTCCCTTAGGTAACAATTATTTCCTTTTAAATATTAAAATTACAACCTGAGATAAAGTTCCTTACCCCTGAATTTTTTTATAAAGATACCCAGTCCCCAAATTATTACAGGTTAATAGCACTGTTAGAAACTCTGTGGTCTAGGCCTATGGCGTCAGGCTCTTGAACAGTTGAAATGGGAGCGGTCAGAATTAAATATGCAGAAAGCATAAAATATTTTTAAAATTTTTCTGTAAATACATGAATTCCAAATTCTGAAACACAGTAGAGCCTGTGGAGTTTGGGGAATCTGTGAAATCCATGCACATCACTTTCTCAGAGGATCACCCGTTTCCTAGCTGACCATTGCCTCTCTTTCTACCTTGTCATTCATGTTCGGACCTTTATATGTCATTATTTTTGTGCACATCATAAGAGGGACGCCCATGAATAGTCCATCTTTTGTGCTTGGTCCATTTTAATGAGCATTATTGACTCAAAGTGGCCCCATTTTGTCTTCCATAAGGTCAGTGTTTCTGTTTTAATGTCCAATTCTTTGATCCATTTTGATCTGATTTTAATGTGTAGGGACAGACACGGGTCTAATTTGATTCTGCTACATATGAAGATCTACTTTTCCCAGCACCCTTTCATAGATGCTGTCTTTTCTCCAGTGGATTGTTTTGGCCCCTTTGTCAAAGATCATGTGACTAAGGGTGTTTGTGTCAGTATCCTCAATTCTGTTCCACTGGACCTCTTGTCTGTTCTTATACCAGTACAATGTAGACTTAATCCAGAACCAGACAAAGACCCAACAAAAAAGAGAAAACTACAAACCAATAGCCCTAATTAATATAGATGCAAAAATAATAAAATCCTTGCCGACAGAATGCAGCAAATCTTAAAGAAGATTTTACACCATGAACAAGTGGGCTTCATCCCAAACATGTAGGGATGGTTCAACATATGCAAATCAATAAATATAATAAACCACATTAATAGATGCAAAGATAAAAATCATATGAGATTACCTCAATAGATGCAGAAAAAGTATTTGACAGAATCTAACACCCACTTATGATAAAGACTCTGAAGAAAATAGGAATACAGGGATCCTACTTCAACATGATCCAGGCTCTGTACAACAACCCCTCAGCCAATATAATCCTAAATGAAAAAAAGACTGAAAGATTCACACTAAATTCAGGAATAACACAGGATGCCCACTATCACCCATAGTATTCAACATAGTACTTGAAATTTTGACAAGAGCCATCAGGCAAGAGCAAGGAATAAAAGGAATATGCATTGAAAAGGAAGAAATAACAACAACGACAAAAATAAAATGCCTAGGAATAAGGCTTACCAAAGATGTGAAAGACCTATACAAAGAAAACTAAAGCCCTAAACAAAGAGATTGAAAAGGACTTTAGAAAATGGAAAGACATTCCGTGTTCCTGTATAAGAGGAACTAATATTGTCAAAATGGCCATACTCCCAAAGCTACTATGCAGATTCAATGCAATACCATTCAAAATACCAACTATATTCTTCACAGAACTAGAAAAAACAACCTTAAAGTTTATATGGAACCAAAAAAGACCCAGAATCTCTAAAGCAATTCTGAGTAACAAGGGCAAAGCTGGGGAAATCACAATCTTAGACTTCAAACAATACTACAAAGCAAGCATAAAACATGCATTTGATTTGAAATAATTGATATTCCCACAAAATTAAAAATTGAATTAATATATTATTGCTTATAGGTTGAAGCAATGTTTGATTACTTTCACCTGCTTTTTCAACATGTATTGTGGTTTCTAAAATTTTTATGCTGCATATCACCCACGTGAATGAGTCTTACTTTAGTTTTATTAAACAGTGCTGTTCTAGACTGAGTTCTAAGTTCTCAGCATGCCAAAAAAAAAATACATTATTAACCAAAAATGCGATATCATTAGCTTATTTTATCCAGATACTATTTTTTCAAAGTGTTTCTTTGGAATGGATTAATACAAAATCTTATGGCAATAAAACTATGTAATGTTTAGCTTTCATCATTCAAGAAACAAAGTATGAAGCACCAGTTATAAGACAGATGCTAGGGTCATGGCCATACACCAGTAAATAAGGATCCTGTGCTCCCACATATCAGATCACAGTTAGGTGGATATGGGGTGTTGTTTTTACCACCTGAACACATCGCCATGCTAAAATATGGGTAATATTTATGTAATGATAGGCTGTGGAGCAGTAAAGTAAAATTTCTATGTATACAGTTACGCATAAAATTATTCCAACACAAATACCTTCCAAATGAACAGAATTGGATTGTTCTAAATGGACTCTTATTAAATGTAAACTGTTAATCTCAAATATTCAGTCTATTTGCAATTTTTTACAGATTGTATTCAAAAGGTTTCTATGAACAGAGTGTTTGATAGTACTGTACATCCTAGTTGGTTTTATTTTTTTCTAGAATTTTGAACTACTAAGTGGACATGATTTTGCCTGTTCATAGTACAATATCAGGACCCTAAATATTTCACTGACTTAGCACCTAGAATAGAGAGCTGAACTCTCATTGACTTAACTTACAGTAACTCCAATTTATGATCTCTAAAGGAATAGTTGAATAAGATATATAGATGTTTGGCTTAAAGTTTAGGGAAATATGATAACTGTTTTCAAGTAATTGAAGGTCTGGTGGGTGAAAGAGGAATAACATTTACTTAATGTAGTCTTTGTTAAAGAAAAAAACAGCCGGGCCAGTAACAGATTTCAGAAGAAAAACACTGGGTAAATATAAGATAAAACATGTAATTTATAGAGCTGCCCAAAGGAAGAATACATTGCCTTATGAGATTGAAGTGTCATAACGTCTTCAGATTTAGGCTGGACAGTCACTTAACAGAAAGATGAATAAATGAAAGTTAAACATTGAATAAATGGTTCTAACAACTAAAGTATTTCTAAATCCAGAGATTGCATGGTTCTATAAACTAAAATAGAGTAGAAGTAGCATACTACTCATTCAGAGGAACATCTATACATAAGACATCTAACACATATTGAATATTATAAGAAATAAAGGGAGATACTTGACAGCACGCTATAATACACTACTTAGAAATGGCTCCAGAATAAGGCTTCGGTCCGAAAGCATTTATCTACCTGGTGATTTTGCGATGCAGGAACAGGTTGTTAGCACTAGGAATCAGGCCATCCCAAAAGCTTTCTTCGTAGTGAGGTGCTCTTTTGTTTTGCAGTGTATCTGTGTAATGTGGCTAAAGATAGGCTTCTGGAAATGAGGGGACCTAATATTTGTGTTGGCTAACAAGGGCTGTGTGGTGTGGGCAATCCATGAGTTTCTCTAAGCTTCAGTTTTCTTATCTATAATATGGAAATGTTATTATCGATCTTTTAGGATTATTTTAAATTTTAAAATAACACGTAAGAGATTTATCGAATATATGTTATGTTTAATAGCCATACTGTGAAACCAGACCCCTGTGCTATTTCTACACTGTCTTCTTCATGAGACAAGATTAACAGATTAAGTGATGTACTACCTGCTCTTTATCAGCTGACAGGAGTTTTAGGAATATTTACTTTGTAGCTGCTAAGCCACGTATCAGTGATCACAATACGTGGCCAGTTGGGACAGCTGTCAGCAACAGCAGAACTGGTAAACGCTGTGGTTGGTCTCATTAGATTAATAATGAAGAAGCTGTTGTAGATATAAGTTTAGTTTGAGAATGTGATAGGCCATGTGGATGCAGTTTGGAATCTCCTTTTTCAGGGCTAGACATGCAGATGTATCACCTTCTTTCCAGAAATGGCGGAGGCTGAGATCTTTATAGAGAGTAAAGAGGGCAGAAAAGCAGGCCAGAATCAGTGAGAAATAGCCACAGTGAGAAATGTGATTATGTGGGAGTGTTGGGAAAATTACCGAAGAAAATTTGAATATATACAGAAAATAAAGAAATAAAGGCCATGAGAACCTGTTAACCACCAGTCTGAGGACTTGAGATTTGTCTCTGGCTCTGCCTGAAAGCTATGTTTGCTTCCTCAGTTTCATGCAAAAGGAGGTAAATGAACACTTCACCTCCCTCACAAGGGTGTTATGGTTTGGATCTGGAGTGTTGCCCCCAAAGCTTCATGCATTTGGAAGGTGACTAGATTGTGGGAGGTAACTGTATTAGTGGGTTGATCGCTTGTGATTTCATGTGCTGTTAAGAAGTAGAGTCTATTCATGATGAAGGAGTCCACACACTGAAGGTGTGGCCTGGAGGGGTATGTCCTGTCCCCCAGCTCCAGCCCCGTCTCTCTATTTCCTATCCATGATGCGTTGAACAGCTTTTGTCAGAATAGGCCTTCTACCATGCCCTTCCACCATTGCCAGCCACCCATGAGTGGACTGAGACCTTCTGAACTGTTAGCTAGAATCAACTTTTCCTCTGTTAAATTGTGGGTGTTGAGGATTGTGTCCCAATAATGAGAAACGGATTAAGACAGAAATTGGTACCAGAGAAGTGGGGTCATGGCTGTGACTTTACCTGACAATGTTATTTAGAAGTCTTTGGAAATGGTTTGCAGGAGGTGTTTGGGAATGTTTACAGATGGCAACTAGAGAAGACTTATAATGTGAGCCAAGCTTGATGGGAGATTCTAATCTAAATTCTAAAAACCAGCATGCTGATAGAAATACAGTTTGTGAGGGCCAAATTCAAGTGGTTTCAGGTGAGAAGGAAGACTCTTGCGTATTGGTCTAGAAACCATGCGAGTTATACTCTGACGAAAAGTGTTTCTGTCTTTTCTTCATGTCCTAGGACTGCCTGAAACAGAGATTAAGTGAAGTGGACTAATCTGGTTAATTAGTCTAATTTATTAGGTTGTACTGCTTATGGCTTTTAGCCAGCTCTACACTGAGGGTCAGGGGAAGATGACAAGGTAAATAGATGTAAAAAGTCTCCAGTTTTGCCAGAAAGTATGTGACTGCAAGATTGAGGCAAAGAATAGCATGGTTATTGAAAATATTAGCATTAAAAAGAAGCCAAGTACTTGGTATCAAGACAATAGGAAAGATTCATTGAGGACATCTCAGGAATCAGCAAGACACCACCCTTTGAAATCAAGGCTCTAACAGACCCTTTGAAAGGAGAGCCCCAGAGTGCCCTTCAGGGTCACTTAGAAAGGTGAATCCCCAAGGAGTTCAACCTCTAACAACTCAGGGGCCAGCCTTGGTCCAAGGGGAGGAAGCTCACCACTGCTCAAGAAAGCTGCAGACCTTGGTGTCACCCACGTGGTGCTTGTCATACAACTTTCCACCCAGATTTTGGAAAAAGTCCTTTGAGGCCCTGACGGGGCAGTGCATGAGCTTTGAGAGTGAAGTGAAAATATAGGGAAGACCTGAGAAATTTAGAAATACCAGGAAGAGGAGTTGGCTGCTGAGGAAAGCCACAAGCATTGAACAGAGTAACCACGACTGAAGCCATCATATTTGCATTAGGCAGTGTCACAGGTGCAGGGCTGCCCAGGCTTTAGGAGTTCATATGTTGCCACAGTTTGCCCCAGGTGCTAGACACAAAGCTGTAGGATTCAGTGTTTGCCCCACTGGGTTTTGGTCTTGGCTTGGTCTGATTTCTTTCTCCTATTTCTCCCTTTTAGGATGGAATGGTTACCCTATGCCATTGTGCTTAACTTTTGTTTGACTTTCACAGGGGTTCACAGTTAAAAGAGTTTGCTAGGAGTCTCAGAAGGGACTTTGGACTTGAACTTCTTAGCACTGCTGGAACTGTTAAGACTTTATTGACTCTTAAAGGTTCCAGGTACCTTTTGAATAATAAGATGGATATGAGTCTTTTGTGGACCAGTGCTGGAATGTAAAGGTTTGGATCTAAAGTGTTGCGCCCCTCCCCCCCCCCCCCCACACACACACACCTCCAATTCCTTATGTATCTGAAAGGTGATTGGACGCTGGGAGTTCATTGTAGCAGTGGATTGATCTATTGATGATTTCATATGTTTATAAGAGGCAGGGCTTGATCACAGCAAGTGTGGCCTAGAAGAATATCCCCATCTCCATCCCACTCTGTCTCTTTCCTGGCCATGATGGGATGAACAGCTTTTGTCAAGCTAGGTCCTCCACCGTACTCTTTCACCATTGTAGGCCACTTAGGGATGGACTTTGACCCTCTAAATTGTGAGCTACAATAGTCTTCCTCCTTTTAATTGTGGCTATTGGTTATTGTGTCCCGGTGATAAGAAAGTGACTAAAACAGGTATTATAAGAATCAAATGCGGCTTGGATTTGGACAGGTATGGCGCGCAGCTGCTTCCCGGGACTTGGAGCCCCGCAGAGGGGGTGAGAAGCGCCGCAGCCAATAGAATTTGCTTAAGAGTGCAGGTGAGGCGTGCAGCTGATCCCTGTATCTAGAAGTCTCGAGGGAGAGGCGGGGCTTGCCTGTGGCTGCAGGAAGCTGCTTGGATTTGGACAGGTACACTGAGCGGCTGCTTCCCAGGACTTGGAGTCCCGCAGAGGGGGCAGGGAGTGCCAGAGGCCAGAGGAAACTGCTTAAGAGCCACGAGTGAGGCTCACATCTGTTCCTCATGCCTTGGAGCCCAGTGCAAGAGGCAGGGAGTGCCGAAAGCCATAAGGAGTGGCACAGGAGTGGACCAGAAGGGTACACAGGTGTCCTGAGCACCAGGAGACCTTGAGGAAATTCAGGGGACTGGATAATGAGGGACAGAACTGCACAGGAGTACAACGGCGGGGCTTGAGTTCCTCTCTCCACGGCCCCTTGCCACAGGGGTCAACGCAGAGGCTGGGCTCTCCCAGCACCTAACAGAGCCCTCCTGGGGAGAACCACATAGAGGAAGCAAGAGATAGATAACCAGGAACCACCAAAGACAGCAGAACCATGAGGAAACATGGAAATAAATCTCTTTCAAAAAATATTGACACTCCAGAAGAGCATACCAGAAATCCCAAAAGTACAGAAGCTAAAGATGAAAATGGTACAAATGAAGGTAAATTCTGGGCCTAGAAATACAACGAGTTAAAGCAGGAACTAAAGCAGGAAATAAAACAGGAAATAAAGCAGGAAATGATACAGGACATGAGAACCTTACAACAGGAGCTATGCCAAGACCTAGCTAAGCTAAAAGCAAGCTATGAGAGGCAAGTAGAGGAGATCAAAGAAGAAATGAACTGGAGGAGAGTGAAGGCAATGCAGGAAGTGGGAGAAGAACACAATAGAGACATGAGAAAAATAAATGCAGAATTACAGGATGCAAAACACAGGTCACAATAAGCAATGATATCGAACAATTTCAAAATAGATTATCAGATTTAGAAGACAAAATGGCAGAGCAAGAACGGAAAGACCATAAAGAACGCAAAGCAAAAAAAGAAGAAGGCGTATCATTACAACGTCTGATAGATGATTCAAAGAGAAACAGTCTGAGAATTATGGGAGTCCAAGAGAAGACTGAAGATGAAACAAAAGGATTAAAGGTCATATTTAAGGAAATTACAGAAGAAAATTTCCCATACTTAAGAAGAGAAATGAACGTTGATCTTCTGCAGGCATATAGAACACCAAACAACGTGGATCAGAAAAGAACTTCATCATGACACATCATAATTAAAGTACTAGAAGCCCAACACAAAGAGAGAATACTGAAAGCGGTAAGAGAAAAGCAGAATGTAACCTATAATGGTAAACCCATTAGGATAACTTCAGATTTCTCAACCCAGATGCTAAAAGCCAGGAGATCATGGAGCAATATCATTCAAACACTAAAAGGACACAAATTCCAACAAAGCCTACTATATCCAGCAAAACTATCTTTTAAACTAGAGGGAGAAATTAAAATTCTACATGATATAGAAAGCTTAAAGAAACTTGTAGCCACTAAGCCATCACTGCAGAGAATTTTCAAAGGAGACTCACATAGGGAAAGAGAAACCAACAACACAAGAGTCCCCAGAGAAAAAAAGACAAAAGCTGGTAGAGAACGAGCTGAGAAAAAAGTACAGCCAGTGAACAACATGGAAAAACTGCAACTATGGCAGGACACACCAAACATACCTCAATAATTACTCTCAACGTGAACGGCTTCAACTCACCTTTCAAAAGACACAGACTGGCTGACTGGATCAAAAAACAGAAACCCAGAATTTGCTGCCTACAAGAGACACACTTCACCCACAAGGAAACTCACAGACTGAAAATAAAAGGTTGGAATTCAATATTTCATGCAACAGGTCCCCAAAAACAAGCAGGGGTAGCTATATTGATCTCAGACTCATCAGATTTCAAAAGAAAACAGGTAAAGAGAGACAAAGATGGACACTGCATACTGGTGAAAGGAACATTAGAACAGGAAGAAAACACAATTATCAACATATATGTCCCCAACCCTAGAGCACCCAATTATGCAAACCAAAAACTACTAGATCTGAAAGGACACATAGGCCCCAACACAGTTATAATAGGGGACTTAAATACCCCACTGTCACAAATAGATAGATCAGCCAAACAAAAACCAACAAAGATATACAACTGTTGAAAGACACTATAGAAAACTTGGACATGACAGACCTTTACAGAGTTTTTGATCCAACATCAATTGACTATACGTTCTTCTCAGCAACACACAGAACATTTTCTAAAATAGATCATGTCCTAGGACATAGGTCATC